>SNQJ01S0000476.1:444125-512336 GCA_010110895.2 Picea sitchensis | reverse complement strand
ATCACAGTAAATAAATCAACCCAAATAGCACACTCCCTGACTCAATCCGGAGTCCAAGGGGTTCCATTGATGCCTCTGCATCCTCAAGGTCCAAAACCCTGCACACTCAGTAAAACCGAGTCAATAGCACTTGCCTATGTCAATGCAGAAAAACATCATGTCATCTATCATAACGCATCATAATCAAGGACAAAAGTTTTAATATCATAATAGTCTGGATCACTTGTGAGAAAGTGTCCTCAAAGAATAAGTTTTCTCAGTGCGCCAGAGCAGGATGTTACAGAATGAGGCACATGATCACTCTCTGAACTAATATGTAATGTATTTATGAGTCATTTTGCTTTTGGTACATTTTATTAAAAAAATTACTAGTAGAACTATGTGTAAAGATAAAGTATATGTTTATGTAGACTTCCAATTATCTTTCTTAGAACTAAAATACCATATATGGACATTCCTGGTTTTACTTGTAATCACTACAACTCTGTAGCATAATCCTTTTTTTAATATGAAATCTATTTTATGTCTCTATTAAAAAAATAATAATGATGATAATGATAGTTATATGGCGTGGAGTTGAAGAGTGCTCGAGCATGAAGGTCGCAAGCATTATCCTCTAAGGTTAGGTTTTATCTTAGTTGTCTCCTACTTGAATCCCCTCACCCCTCACTATCACCTAAAGTTGAAATATCATTGGATTTGAAGCTTAACTAAAAAGTATTGTAGATCGATCGTCAGATTTAGGTTTATCTTGGCTTTGGCCTTTGGATTTGTGGGATAGATCCATGTTGGTTGGAGCCATGTTGTGAGGGATTAATTTCTTATAGAAGACTCCAGATGGTAGTTGATAATAGTGCAAAAATGAGGCTTTCTTCTCCTTGGTCTTGCCTATGAACCCCCAGAAAAGAAATCATCCTCAACCTAGGATATTTATAAACTGAGTGGAAGTTATTCCTCAACTTGAGTTCTCATCTCTAGAACCAAGAAGCAGAGCCCTCATTTTTGTTGAATGAGATTTGATAGGAAATTTTACAGGGCTTTGGCCTAGTCCAAAGTTTGTGGAATCCTGGGTAGTTGAGAATTGGCCTACCAAGGTTAATGGTTAAGTATTCTCTTTATCCGAAAGTCGATTTTTTTTCCAGCAAAGAAGAGAAAGACTTAATATTATGCTTTGGTCCATATTTTATGGGATCCAGGGGAATGTATATATCCCCATGTTCCCTAGATTTCATCCTAGAGGAATAAATCTCAGTAGCCCTAGTGTGGGTTAGATTACCTCATCTTCCTCTAATTTTTTGGGATGAAAACCCTCTTAGAGGCATTGGGAATAAATTAGGTGGATACATTGACCGAACCAAGACAAAAGGAAATATGTACTCCTTTGTGAGAATTTGTGTGGATGTGGATCTGGATAAGGGACTACCAGAGGCTCTACGAATCAAACTAGATGAGTGGATCCATAATCAAATTCTAAACTATGAACAGATTCCATTCAAGTGCCATATTTTTCATGAATATGGGAACTTCACCAAAAGTTATCCAAAATCTCACAAGGAGCAGTCATCTTCAAAGAAAAAGACAAAATTTGAAATCAAGTTTAAAATGATCACAAGAAAGCATATAAAATCTCAGCGTAAGGCGTTTCCTTAGCCAAGGAAACTCGAGAAGGGTTTGCAGAATAACTAATTCAAAGCTCTCAGGAACCTATATGGTTGAGGAAATTTAGAAGACATGGAGAAGGAATAAAAAAAGGAATAAATGTAGCATGATATAGGTTCAAATCTATCCCTTGAGGATCTAGAGGTTGACTCCCAAGAAGAAGAGAAGGAAGAAGAGGAAGATGTTCAGGAGGCAGGGGAGGAAGAAGAGGAAGTCGAGGAAATAGAGGAGAAGAAAGGGAATTGGGTATGCAAGAGGAAAATGAATTGGAGCTAGAAATGTTGGCTCATTCCAAGTCCACTAAATCCTTCTCTTTTGTAGAAGTATTGAAAAGAATTCCCCAAAACCCTCCCCTCCTCTTACAAGGGGAAGGAAATCGAATAGGGACCAAATTTTCGATGAAGTAGAAGCAAGTGTTAGCTTGGGATGTCAAGAAACTCTAGGCTTCCATCAGGTTAAATGAGGGGTTAGAGAAAACATGCAATAGTTATGTTTTGTTTATGTATTAACGTATCTAATCAACTTGTTAGAATATATCCATGTAATAAAGGAATTGGTATAAGAAGCCCCTACAGAAACATTTTTCTTCTCACTTCCATGTTCTATGAATGAAGGTTGAAAATTTGCAAAATTATTGAAGTAGATGTTTGGTGTCTTTACGCTTTGAGCCATGCTACAACATTCTTTCTAATATAAACATAAGCCCATAAACAAATTAAAGGTCCAACATACAAATTTCCCTACATGGTTAGATATATTTTTATTTAAACATGTTTAATGGGTTAGCTCAATTAGTTTGAGTGAACGATTCCAAAGCAAAATTCTTTATGAGGACTCTAATTTTTAGTTTGGCTAAATCTTGTTGGGCTACTAGTTGTTATTGTGAATGGTGATTGAACCACCCTCCATTCCAAAGAAGAGAGAGATCATGTAAATTTTTCCTTTGATTTTTTTTTTAATTAAAAGTACTAAGTACCAAAATTATTAAAATGAATAACTTATGATCGTTTATACCCATCCCCAAATTTTAATCATATTAAATTACTATAACACATTTTAAAATGATGGTGGTTATTAACGTCCATTAAGACCAACTTTGCTTTAATGGACCTTAAGAAAAAAAGGAAACTAATTACTTGGTTTACTTTAAATTTTATTTTTGTTGTCATAAAGCATGAAGAGAACATTCCTAAAGTACCATAGTTTTGATGAGTTAAAATTTTAGGAAGGTGGGTATTGTAACAAATATTCCAAAATTAAGATATAATGTGGACATTTTAAGAACACATATTTTTCATCTTCAATCATCTTAGTATCACAAAGATAATCACACATCATTTTAGGAAGTATTCAATACCCTCTACCTCAATCAAGTTATTAATTAAAATCAAACCTTTATATTTAAAAATAAATTTATTTAACATATTAATTAAAAACATACCTTTGTATTTAAAAGTAAATTTATTAATTATGTATTATTAATCCTCACCTTGCTAGCATGGACTATAGTTATTGCCTCAAGTTATAAACTAGTGCGTATGCACCCCAAAAAATGCTTAAGTAATCCCAAAATATATTTATTTTATATTTTCCATATTTAAAAACGTGGTTTCTTATTACTAGTGTCACCTTTTATATCTTGTGATTGCCTAGGTTTTTAATTAGAGTAATTTCCCTTCTACTAGTTAAGTTTTTTTAAATACTAATTAATATTTTGTTGTAAATAAAGTAAAAATAATTTACATAATTAGTATGTTTTTGTTATGCCGAGAAATATTTTTACAACTGCTTGTAAAATGTGTTTAACTTAAAGTTAACATATAACATATTTAAAATAATAAAATATATTTCAATACAAGTTATATATATAAAAAATAAATAAATTTATAAAAACATGTTTCTCACTAGGAAAGTTAAGGGAAAGTGCTAATTACCACAAATCTAGGTCATATTGGGAGTAAAATTACTATTGGAGTAATCTTAAACATTCATACGAGACTAAACCTCTAATTAAACTAAAAAAGTGAATGGTAAACATACACATGTGACTATGGTATATTTTAGTAGATGCCATGTATACATTCATGTGGATAATTCTAATTGTTAAGTATAATTAAATTATTTTCATTAATAATCACAAAATATTATCTTTACCAATATTCTATTTGATTCTCTCCTTTTGTATTCTAGGTTTTGTATGACATCATTAAACACCTAAGAAAATTAGTTGGGCATCCAAACATTGCATTTGGTTTTATTTTTTATTTTTTTTAGTTTATTTTGGTGTGGACAAATAATGAAAGAGAGAAAAACATTTTTTTGGTTTCAAGTTGCAAATTCATTTTGATAGCATTTGAACATAAATAATTTACATATATCTTTTAATCATATTCAAAATACATTAGTAATATTAAAAATCATAGGGCTATATTTTTTTAGTTTAAATGACTATACAAAATAGAAAAAAAAAAACTATGTAGTTTTGTTGTCCATTGTGATATATATATTAGCCAATGTATATCCATGTTAACTCTAGCTCTATCGATAGCTGATAGGGATCAAATCTATGGAGGTAAATAAATATTTGATCCTTCTCGGCGCTTGATAGAGACAAAGTTAAAATGGATCTATGCTTGTATTTAATCCCCACCAAATTTTGAAGACATGTTTATCTCATGATAATTGAAGCCCCTACATTGTTTTGATGTTTAATGGTTTCATTTATAAATGTTGGTACGGTAGATTGACATTTTGAGAAAGCATTTGTACATAGATGTCAATGAAAAGTGCATTGATAATATTTATGGGTGGAAGGGTTTCATGCATCATTGAAGGGAATGTTAAGAAATAGAACAAACAAGACAATGACTTGGTGGAAAAGGCTTTAAATAATTCTCAACACTTGTATTTATTTCATGATATCAATTTATAATACATATATTTGACCACCTCTAGATCTAGATCTCAATGACAACTCATCAGTGGATAATGACAACACCTCATCAATAGATAAGGATGAGAACTCATAAAAAGGTGATCTTAGAATTTTTTATTGTCTAGGGACTCATAGTGTAGCATTCGTTTTCATGGAACCTTCCTTCACCACCTACTTCATTATTCCTAAATGCATAGCTTTATGGATCAATATACTTCCTCTGTCGACCTGTTGCACTGCCCCAATCTTATTCTTTGATGGAAAATCCCTCCTATAGTGCGACAACAAGTGAAGAGAAATGAGATATGGTTGCAAAAGACACAAAGAGGAAAATTTTACATGGTTGAAACACCTGATGTATGGATTAATTAATAGAATATTAAATTTACAAAACATAGAAAATATTTGGAATTATGAGCTCTCTCATAAAGTGATGAAAATGATGTCCATCAACCATGTCACTAATAGCCTCGCCCAGGAACAATCACAATCACAATCTCCTCCAATCTTTCACTTCCACCATTTGCCTCTCACCCATCCAATGCCTTCACCTGATCAAGACCATTGCCACACCTTGCACCAAAAACAATTTGTTAACCTCTATTTGGCTATAAAAGAACTATAAACCAACTTCGAATGCATGTTTTAGAGGTTGCAAAGCATGCCAATGAATAATGGTTTTGACCCACCATGTGTTGTGGGTGACATGTTCAATAGATGGTTACAAGAATCCACCACTAAGATATAGGATATCCCCTTGTTACCTTTTTGACATCTATTGCTCATGGGACTTTGCTCTATAATTGGATGTGGTCTTAATTGCCTCCTATAGACACAAATTCCAACATCACGACTCTCTCAAACCTTCTCCCCATTCAATCAAACTACTCAAGGTCACCATATCTGATCCATGACACATGTTTGTGAGCTACCACGTGAAGAAGAGAACATATTGATCAAATGATAGGGTAAATGGATGATAGTGATGGGACAACAAGCCAAAAATGGCACATGGGGAGCGTTATCCAACTACGTCAAGTGTAGGTTGTCAAATGGTTTAGTTATGTTATTCTTTAATGTTTATATTCATAAACCTAATGATTTTCTTATAACTTGTATTGCTATTGCCAAAATGAACATAGAACAATGCCTAAAAACAATAGCCATCAACTAAAAATTAGAGTGACAATAACAAGTTCATCCATACCTATATTAATTTTAGTGTATAATATAAATATATTTCACAAATACCTATATTAATTTTAATGTATAATATAAATGTAGTGCACAAATGTAATTGCATGAGCTAATGCTCTAAAAGTAGATGAAATTGAAACAATAGTAAAGTAAATTTTAATTAATTAATCTTTTCACATCTTTCAATTTAGAGATTGAAATGTTACGTAATAACAAAGTTGAGATGGAACAACAATGATTAAAAGTAAATTTTAATTAATTAATCTTTTCATATCTTTCAATTTAGAGATTGACATGTTACCTAATAACAAAGGTGAGATGGAACAACAATGATTAAAGGATAAGAAATTAGATTTCACACCCTTATTCACCAAACTTTGGCTTATATAAAGAAATTAGATTTCACACCCTTACTCACCAAACTTTGGCTTATGTACATTAATATAAGCCATCTTGCAACATTTCAATACCAAAATTTGACTTATGGAAAGAAATATTGAGCATCTTACAATGATTTGACACCAAAATTTGACAATGTAAAATACCATTAGTCATGTTATAACGATTTCACATCATCATTTAGGTACAACAATAAAGATGTACAATGTTGGAGGGAATTTAAAACGTAGAGAATTGAAATGAGATTGGGAGGAGTTTCAAAAGCTTTCCAATCTATTA
The DNA here is from genome assembly GCA_010110895.2 of Picea sitchensis. Taxonomy (NCBI): domain Eukaryota; kingdom Viridiplantae; phylum Streptophyta; class Pinopsida; order Pinales; family Pinaceae; genus Picea; species Picea sitchensis. The sequence goes on along the minus strand of SNQJ01S0000476.1, from coordinate 505,867 downwards.
TAATATAATTTTCCATTGAAAATAATGAAATGGTCCCAAAGCAAAGGATATTAACCGACCAAGTTTTTGTAATTTTCCATTGAAAATAATGAAATGGTCCCAAAGCAAAGGATATTAACCGACCAAGTTTATGTATTTTTCCATTGAAAATAATGAAATGGTCCCAAAGAAGAGGATATTCACCGACCAAGTTTTTGTTATGGATAAAAAAAAAAATTAAAGAATTGATTTTAAGAACAAATCCAGCAATGATAAGCACAAGACTCTAATGAATGTAATAATAAATAATAACAACAAAGGAACATGACTTTAAATAAGCACAAGTATGTAATGAATGCAATAATAAATAATAACAAAGGAACATGACTTTTCAAGTAATAACAATACAATAATAAATAATATCAAGAGAGGAGCATGACTCTTCAAGGAGGGTTAGAAAATGTTATGGAAGAGTTTAAATAAAAATTTAATATGGGAAGCTAAATTTTTATTATAAAAATTATTAAATAGAATTAAATTATTAAAATAATTAATTTATTAAAAAATTATTTAAAACATTAATTAACTATAATAAAATTAAGGAAAAAACATTTTAAATTCAAAAAATGTTTAAAGGAAATTAATTTATTTACAATTTTTACTTATTTTGAAAATCGTTATGATAATAATGAAATAATGAATATACAAAGTGGAAGGTGATTATGGCTGAATTAGATAATTAAAATAAAATTATAAAGAAAATCAAATTGAATTAAGTGTATAATGTAAGTTGATTATGGCTAAATTAAATAACTAAAATTTAAAAAGTATGTGAAACCATAAAATAAAATTAGGAAGAAAAACAAATTGACTTAATTGTATAGGAATAAAATAATTCATATTTGAAAAGAAAATTTAGAGAATATTTTAAATAAAGGCGATACTTACATGTAAATTAGAAAAAAGAGATACATAAAAGGAAAATGAAGGAGGTGACTCAAGTTGAAAGAGAGGATGGTAAAAACCTCACCAAACAGGTAAGTTCACTCAAATTGAAGACAACAAAAACAATACTCAAAACCTAGATATACAAAATGAAGGAGGTGACTCAAGCTAAATGAGATGATGGTAAAAACCCCACCAAACAGGTAAGTTCACTCAATTTTAAGACAACACAAACAATACTCAAAACCTAGATATAAAAAACTCATTGAAGACTATACAAATTATAGATAATTGCAATTGTGGATTCCAACTTATATCAATTCCACCACTATGAGAGGAGCACAACATCATCACGAAACATGTGATCAAGGTGGAGTGGTAAGGAGATGGTATGCAATCTTGATGAAGTAAGGATGTTAAGTTGATGGATAGGACAATCGAGGACAATGATGGTTTGGGAAATATCATCAGGAAACATGCGATCAAGGTGGAGTGGTAGGGAGATGGTATGCAATCTTCATGTCAGTTCGTGTCGAAGTTTCAAGATGGAGATGGAAATCGTACTAGGTCTCATTACTGTGAAAGGGTTGTACGTTGGAGTCATTTTTCCATGATTGAGAGCCAGGATTTCAAATTTCAAAGGATGTCGATTTTTTAGAGCACACCAAGAATAGGTGCTTGTGTCTACAAGTCCCTACTCTCGGTGAGAGAGTTTCCTAAGATAGATTTGAGGTCCTCTAGGGAGACGTCTATCCCAATTATGATAGTTGGCAATATTGTGATTGTTTCGGCTCAGGGTGTAGACAATATTGCAAGGATCTCAGTCCCTAGTTGGTTCGGGATTTCAATGGCATGCCTGAGGAACAAAGGGGGTAAAATTTGTCGAGGTGGGAGGCACGACAGGGAAGCCTCCACCTCTAGAGGTCCTGCAACAAACACTTGGGATGCAAGAGACATTTGGGCAGCAAGGGATCGCTTTGTCAAATTGTGCTCGATAGATGAGAAGAAAGCGACATAAGAGGTCGAAGGACAGGTGCGGGAGCAGAGGGAGGCATTGTTAGACAGACAGGTACTGGAGGAAGTTGAGGGATGGGTGGATGATCCATACTACTCTGGGACCAAGGACACCAAATATTTCCAAATAGCAAAAACTTATTGGATAGTAAAATCCATGGTGGGTCAAGCGTTGCACTAGTCTAGGAATACACATGGAGAGATTCTCCATGCCCTACGCATTCTAGAAGGAAAATTCGAGTTGTTTTGTAAATCCCAGTATGGCAACATATTCATGGTTTCTACAACTACTCAAGTTTCATGAGAACAACTGTAAAATAAGGGCCCTCCTAGCAAGCCCAACTCGACAACATGCCCAATTGACGTCAACGAAGAACCAAAGAAGATGCAGGATCTGGTTATCCCTAGCAACGCAAAGCCGAGCAACGGGATGACTGTGACAAACGATCCTAGTTAAGGGGTTGGTGGCTATTTGGTTTATGCATTTCCTTTATTTTTAGCCAAATAAATCATGGTTTTGTTGTTAGTATAGGGTCTCTAGACTTAAGTTGGGCTTGTGCGAAAGTTTATGTTCTCACCGCATTTGACAGATAGTGATTTTGTCTTATGGATGGGCTCCTCATTGACCTTTACTATTAAACTAATGTTGAATATCTATAACTTGGTATCAGGATGTAAACTTTGTTTCCAATTTTTAGCAGGTACCCAACTTAATTGTACAATTTTTGTAAATATAATAGAATATCTAATACTTTTTAATTAATAAAAGACAATGCAATCCACTATCTAAAAAAATATCTTTACTTTTTGTTTTTCTAACATATCTATATCTATATCCTATTCTCTTTAACATTCTTTTCACTTATTTCAAAAATATGCTAATTTAATAATATGTTAATCTTTTTATATTTATACATTATAAATTTAATTTATTATTGTTATTGGAGATCATATATATGAAATTCGCTTAATTTAATAATATTTTAATCTTTTTATATTTATACATTATAAATTTAATTTATTATTGTTATTGGAGATCATATATATGAAATTCGCTTAATATTCGAGATGAAGAATATAGTAAAGAATGTGATCACAATCAACTCCATCAACGCGTGAACTAATAATTGTAGAGCATCCAATTCAAAATGATGAAAGACATTTAGAAATGTATATTTATATTATAAAAAGAAAATGATTTCCAAACCGGTTGCATTATCTCCACTTTACTGGTCATCATAAGTGATTTTGGAAAGTTATGGGTAAAATAAAAAGCATGTGAGGCAATGTGTAAACTTGCACCCGAAACAACTCTTCATATTATCTTTAAATAATATTAAAGAAACATCACAATCCCATGGATAAATTGGATAAATTGGGTGAGTTTATTTTCTTATTAAGTTTAAATTTTATTTTGTTTATTTATTTCAAAATTTTGATATTTAAATTGTTTTAAAAGGGTCAAAATTTAGGTTTTTTTTTCTATTATTTTAAAGATTTTTTTTTAACAGTTCTAATGGGGTTTTTGTTTTTATGAAAAATTATTAGGTTATTCATCTTAAATCCGGATCTAATTTCTTAAGGTGTAATTTTTTTTATTGTTATTTCATTCCATGTCACATTTGTGTGTAATTGTTTTTATTGTTTCTTTCAATTGAGTGCACTTTATTTTTATTATTGTTATTTTTTTTTAATTGAGCCGACTTTATTTTTTTTTATATGTATTGTTATCTAACATAGCCTAACACCTCAACATCTCCCCCATACTAGGTCGTAGAGCATGCAATAATATTTTTAATATTATCCTTATTTTCCAGTATGATCTCTTCATTTATTCCCCAATGATTTAACCAAGACTAGGCATCCTTATGTCATCCCCACTTGAGCCTAAGGTGGTTTTGGATGGAGTTTGAAGTAGTTTTAGGAATCCTCTTGTCTTCTGTGTTGTTTAACTTGTGCTTATACATTAGGTACCCGACTGTCAGAGCCATGCTCTCAATGGGAGAAATGCTCACTTCTATGAGGAGGATATGATAGGGCATATCTCCTTTAATTTTGAGATTGTAGGTTATAAAATTCTTTTGGATCTATTCTATGTTTATCCACGACTCTCTAGAGATATGTTGATCCATTTTTTTGACCGGTCTAGTATTGTCATTCAACTAGTCTTAGGATTTCTTTTACATTTTTCTTAGCTTATTTTTCTTCACTTTCCTTCTCTTACATCAAAAAGCCTCCTAGCACTTAATCATTTCTTCAAATGATGTGGATGTGGAGCTGCATAACAATGCTTAAATCTTTTTTTTTACTTACTCAGGGTCATAACCCCGCACTCACCAAGACTCTTACTTTGTTTCCTTTTTCGTTTTCTTTCGTACTTAGTCAAAATTAAAGTAATGCGGATGTAGCGCCATGTGCCATCCCTAAATCCTTTTTTAAGTTTTCATCTCCGCAAATCGGCAGGTCCACATTCACTTTCCACTTTTTTCTTTGTTTCATACTTAGCCATATTTCTCATTGCGGAGTGAATCTCCTTACTCCTCATCACTTTTCTGTGACTCGTAGGTATCCAACCCCACAAGTTCGTGTTTCTCCCAACACTTAATTGTATTCGTGAATCTCAATATGGTCATTGTCACCCTTTGTTGAATATTGTTTGACAAGTGTTTAAGTCCACAACCTCACAACCATGCAAGTCTGCATTTCTGTAACATTTCTCATTAATCATTTTACACCTCCATACTTAACACTTTATGTTTATCATAGCATCACATCACCATTTCCCGTCAAATTAATTACCCTTTCCACATCATCCACCACTTGTAAAAGTACAATGTCGTTATTAATAAAAAATGCATCAATAAAGGGTCGCAATCAAACCAAGCCCCATGAGAAATGATGACATTTTAAAGCATGGTTTACAGTTGATTGATTTACCAAGGTAGTACGTAGTGGAATTTAAATAAAATAAAAAATTCCAACCTGTAAGTATCGACAGTGGCTCCACCTTTGTAAAAAGTAGAAAAGATGTCAAGTAAGAAGAAGGAAGTATTTTTTGGATATACATTGAACACTCTTGGTCATGAAGATCAACATTTCTAGCGGTCTAGGGCATACAAGTGCTACAAAAATCTTCTTCCAGCTGAGAAGAAGGAAAACCTAATCTGGACCTAAGGAATCACATTAGTAGGATGTGTTCCAGAAGTAACTGATATGAAAGAGATCATTCAATGGTGTGCAGATAAATTTGTTTCTAAATGAAGAATAATTCAAATGCAAAGTTATCAGCCCATTTCTTTATCTCCCTCAACATTTTCTAAAAGGTTACGACTACCTGCGCCCACTATGCGATTCAAGAAAGAGGAAGTTGATGAATTTTTGAAGCAACATAATGGAGGGAACAAACTGTTGATCAACTATTTGGAACATCCAACCTGCAACCCTAGTACTTCTAGAATCAAGGTAAACTTGCTAAAATACCCATACAACGAATTTTCTTGGCTATTTGCCTGCATTCTCGAATTGGAATCTACTATGTTTGTAACAAGAGATGTCATATATGTTATTCATTATGCCCTGCATGAAAAATCTATCATCGATTGGGGTTATCTCATTTCGAGTGAAATTTCTTTCCAGATGAATAACCTCAAAAAGACCCATAAATTCTATATGGTTTCTTACCTCATTTTCGCCATTTCTTATGGCCATGTTTTTAAAGATTCGTCTCGCACAAAACATGTGGATTTTAAGTTAGATACAATTTATGCATAATATTCAATTTTGTACAGGCATAAGGCCCAATAAAGTTTTTACCCAGTTCACAACAATTTCATCTCAGAATTCAAAAGGTTAATATTTGGACAGAGCACATCAAGGATATCCTTATAATAAACTTCCATCCTCATTGGAAAAGGGATTTATGAGTTGTCTAAATAATTCACTGTAATTAGAGTATTTGGGAGTAAGGAGAAACCTTTCCTCTTACCATGTTATACATTAGATAAACTATTTGTTGGAGAAGTATGCAGGAAATACAAAACTTGGGACATTTTCTTCCATGACAAAAGGAAAAAACAGTTTATACCCCTACCATGGAAAATTGGGGATTGTATTGTTAAACACACAACTCATCTAAATGAGTTGGCAGAACATCATGAACACATAGGTATGAAGGAAGCCAAGCTTGTCGAAGGTTTTGACCCAGATAGAAAATTCACCACACATATGCATTTAGTCAGGTATACTTCACACTTTATCAGAATTGAACAATTCCAAGAAGGTCGCATAGACAATTTGGATCTTCAAGAACTAGCGGCCTACCAAAATTCAGAGAATACATGAGAAGTAAATAGTAAAAATGAGGATACAAAAAAGACGACAGGGAAACAACAAATCAAAACCCTAACTCGTCAGAAACGTCTCAAAGAAGCACTCCATCAAGAATGAAGAACAAAACTAGTGGAATGGATACTAGAAAAACACCAGTTAGACGCTCAGATGACAATGGAGATAAAAAAACACCAAGAAAAATCCTTGAGAAAACACATGTTGCACACTCCTATAAAAAGAAAAAGAAATATGTCATTAGTGGAAATGAACACACTAGAAGACTGGGAAAGTCCCCATGCTATGGACATGGACGAAATCATTGAAGAACCTGACTGGTCTGCACAAAGGTTGTTAGAGACGAGAGAAATAATTTATGTTGTTATGATTCAGGATCCAGAGATATTTGAAGAGGAGTTTGTCACTCTACACCATGCGGATTACAATCGTGAAACCAAAAATTTACCGTTAGAAAAAATTAATACCAAGAATAAAAAGTCATTTGAATGATGGAAATATTATATTGACTTGGATGGAGTAGCACCATCTAAAATTGCAGATTTTCATGGAGCTACTGGAAATGAATTAAGATAGACAATTGACAAAATGGAAAAAGAGAATTTGGAACTAAAGAAAAGAGTAAAAGAATTAGAATTTTCTCTAGAACCAACACCATTGTTCCTAGAACCTTTAAGTTCTATGCAACCTATACTTGAATTTGAGGAGATCCTCGAAAGAAGTACAAAATACAAAGGACCATCAAGTTTATTGCAAGCTATAAGAAAATATGTTGGTGATGCTATACAAAAACAAGTTGATATAATTCATGAAATTTGGGAGCTTGCCCAAAATATTGCTAGCTTTTTCTCCAGAATAGAGAATTTCAAAGAATATATGCAGAAAGATTTGGAGAATGATGAAGGATTTTTCAAGGAAGATGTAAATACATTTTTAGCTAAAATTTCCAGTTTAAATGAATCATGGAGAAATGAACAAACAATTCCTTCGCCTTATTGTATGAAGCAAATTAATGCCTATTGGTTAAGGAGAATTAAAGAATTGAACGAAATGATAAATGAAAATGAGTCCCTAAGGAATAAAAAGAGTGATTTATTTCTTAATCGTGTGGGTCTTACCAAGGAATTAGATGGTCCCAATTTATTTATGGATACCATGATCTTAACCAATGAATGTTTAATGGGACAAATTAAAGCATTAAAAGTTGTTTGAGCTAATGAATTTACCGAAACCATAGAATTTTCCGAGGATGAAGTTGAAATATGGTTTGTTCGGTATATCAACATAAATGATGAGGTGGACAAAACATTCCATCAATCAGAACTAGACCTGAGAAAATTCGAAAGATAGTTGTTCAAGATTAAAACCAAACATGAAATCACTGTGACACCTTTGAGATAACACATTGAGGAATGGTTCAAAAAGGCGTTAATTAAAATTACTGAACCAAAAAATCAAGAAACAGTTAGAGAAATTATGCCACCTCAACCACAATAGATGTCTATAAAGGAGCCAACTACAAGCAGGTGAATATATGAGATTTATCCATTACAGTGAGTCGAGCATAAACTCTACTCTTTAGTTTTTCTTCTGCCCATTTCCTCTACAACCATTTATCAATTTGTCTTTGTCTATTCGGTTTTCTGTGGGATTTAGGATAATTATTGGTTGTCCTTCTCTTATCTTCCAGGCATTTTCATTTTATGGTATGCGGGAGCCAATCCCAGTCCTCTTTGAAGGGCGAACACAATTTACTTTCTTTAAAGACATTTAATTTGAATTTAAAGACTCATTATTATTTTTTAGACTCCGAGAGAGCTACTTGGGATATTACATTGTTGTATTCTCAAAGACTCTGACCAAAATATTGAGTTACTAAATTTTCTATCTATCATAATCCCTTTGGTACTTTATTGAAATATAATTTAAAGCTCTCTTTTATTTGTGGTCCATTTCTTGTTATTTATATTTGTGGTATTGTTAAATGTTTCAATGAATGATGTGATGGATATATCAATCATTTATATTATGTATGAATCTTATCTATTCACACTGTAGATATTGTACATATGAGTTTATTTTAACACCTGGTCCCAAATCTTAGGTGTTTTCTTCCTTTACTGTAAATGTAAATATTAAGTCTGGTCCTTCTCAGACTTTGTTTTGTTTCATTTTATTTTATTGGAATCATAATAACAAGAAGAGTACCACCTCTCTAAAAATGTAGGGGGATCCATATCCTCGTGAGGTTGACCTTAAGACCATAAAATAGTCTTTTAGATCAACATTTTGGCGACCATACTACGGAGAGAAAAAGGTTGGTTTGTGCAAACCAAAATTTATGACTCAACCTAACCCGAATCAACCAAATTTGCAAATTGGTGTTGGAAATCGATAGAGCATATTGCATCGATTGTATAATATGGAAATAACATCAACTAGGACTATAGAAGAGTTAGAAAATTCTTGGGAAACCCTAGCTTGTGAGGAAGAAAGAGAGATCGCAAGAAGACAAATACAAAGGATTGGAAACTAAGAAAAAGACTAGAGATATATAGAGGACCAATAACAAGAAATAGAAGTAAACAACTTCGAAATATTGAAGTTGGAGAAAATTATGAAATTGAAATAATAAAAATTCAAGAGATGGGAGATAGAGAGGAAAGAAGAAATGAAGTTCCTGGAAATCAAGAAGAAAAAAGAAATGAAATTCCTGAACATTAAGAAAGATATAGAATCCCACTAAGAAGGATGAGGAATATCCCCCTTAACGTTTTTGGTGAACAACATCAATTACCCACTCTCCCACAAGGAGCCTTACCAATATTTTCAGGAGATGGAATAATGGACCCGAAAAGACACATGGAACAATTTTATCTATGTGTGAATTGCATCTAGTAAAACACGAAGATGTAATGGTTAGATTTTTTTTGCAAACATTGATTGGCCCAGCTCATGAATGGTATATGTCCCTTCCAAACTGGTCAATTGCATCTTTCGATGATATATAAACTATGTTTATGACCATGTATGTGCCTCTGGTATTGTACCCCATGTTATTAACTCAATTCAATCAAATCCATTTGAAGAAAAGTGAAAGGATGCAATATTTCAATTTGCGGTTTCACAAGGTACTAAATCAAATCCCTGAAGATCAAAGACCAAACGAACCAGTTATATTTTGTTGTTACAGGAATGTTATGCCAACAAATGTAAAATATGCTATTAGGGTTGATCAAATAAACGATTTGGATGGAGTTATGCACAAATCGACTGGGATGGAATAAATTATGATAGAAACAAATGTCGATCTTGAAATTATCCTCGGAAAAGATCAAACATAAATGACTAACTTAACCATAGAAAACCAAATAGCTTCGGGCTCAAGGAATGTTGAGAAACAAGGAATTGGTGGAATATTTCAGGGTGTTATCCCCGACATAAGAAATGATCTAGCCACAGCCAAAGAAACCAAGCAAAAAATTGAGATAGGTCAAGTGAATAGGATAATTCAGCAAATGCAAAATGAATTGGCAAGGTTAAGACGAGCTACCAACCCACTTCCTTCATAAGACCAAGACGTTAGATTTCGTGTACAAGAACAAAGAAGAAATATTGCTCAAGATCAAAGAGCAAGAAATGACAGGAGGAATGAAGAACAGAGACCAAGAGAACCGCGGATACCAAACCCAAATGCCCTTGAATTAGAAAAAAACGATATTGAATAAATTTTTGAAGACCTTGACCTGGAGTCAAACATTATGCAAAATGATGGTCTGGAATTAGTACATACTAATGAATCAGAACCATTTTTATTTTCAATGAACAAGATGAAAATGATATTTTGCAAGATAATTTCATCCAGACAAGGGCACAAATAAACAAAGTCAAAGCAAAAGAGGTTCTAGAAAAAGAAAAGACTAAGTCAAGTCAAGTATAAACAACAAAACAACCACATGTTGCTAATCAGAAAAAGACTCCAAAACAAATGAAATATAACATAATGGATGATCTTTCAAAACTAAAAATCATGTTGCCCTTTATAGAAGTTGTTAAGATTCCACAACAAAGAGTGAACTTGTTGAAAATATTTGATGATTCAAATACAAGAATGGAAGTTGCAGTAATAAAATCAAAGTGACAACATAACTATTCTTCAACTCAACCTAAACCAAAGGTTTCACCATTTTACATTACCATAGAGAACCATGAAGTCGTTATGCACAATTTTTTGATTGACATTGGAGCTACTAATGACATTATGTCGTTATCATTGATGCAAGAACTTAGAATGGAATGTACTAGACATTATGAAACTGGTGAAATCATTTATGCTATTGACTCAAGAAAAGTTCCAGCTTATGGAGAGATTAAATATTTTTATTCCTAGATAAGTGCAACTCCTCATATCATTGTTGTTTTCACTATTGTAGTAGTAGACTTGCCTCCGACATATGGATTTGTTCTGGGAAGGGACTATTCCTCAATGATTGGGGGGTACATCATGAAGGATGGAATTTGTATGATGCTCCCTAATAAATATGGAACAATGGTAAGAGTCCCCAGAGAAATAAGAAAATAAATTATTTCAAAAAAGGAAAATGAATTGATGAGAAATTATCTTGATGCTGGAATGGGAAACTTGTTGAGATTTGGATACCTTGGAAAGTGGTCCCCGTGTGCTTATGAGTCTCTAAGCACAAAGGGGGAAGACTTTTACCCTCATACTTTACTTTATGATTCTAATTTCACTTTGACTTAGGAGTTTAAGTCAAAGTGAAATATCATAAGTCATAAAGTGACAATTAATTCTGGTAATGGTGAATTAATAGACATAAAAACAACTAAGGAAAGTGGGTTTTCTTAGTGAGATTATTTGAGTTGATATCATCCATTGATTAGACATGGCTATATCTAATCTAGGCCATTAGAATCTTTTAGGGTTGGATAGCCGAGACCCAAAAGGAGAGGAAAATTACATTTGGAGACTCATTCTTCACTTGAGACTTGTAGGGAAGAGAAGGAGAGCGCCACCATCTTGAGGAGAAGGAGGTTGCACTTCATGAGGGTTTTGAGCCAAAACCCTCGAGGGGTTGAGAGGAACCAGCTCTTGGAGCTTGGAGCTTGGATGGTGAGGGCATCCATGGAAGCTTAGCTCTTCCTTTCTGTTCAGGAGCTTTTGCTCGGAGAGAGAGGCGCATCTTGAGGAGGAGAAACACCTTATTTCTTGATTGATCACGGAGAGAGCACATAATATCGAATCACAGTTGAAGTGCGATGCATTGGAAGAGAGCATGAGCTAGTTTGTGGAAGAGACTTTCGATTTAGACTCTGTTTATTTTACGTGTCAGTTCCAACTGAAGCATGGGTTGAGATAGTGGCATTACACGGTAGCAAATCCGCTTGGAAGAGTTTTGAGCTCGGCAGTTTCAGTGGAAGGCAGCATAGGAGGACATTCCTGTGGAGGTTTCGTCATTAGGCGTGAGATGAACTTAGGTACCCCAGTTCGATTCGAAGGGCAACAAAGGAAGAGGCACAACAGTTTGGGCACATCTCTTCACAGTTTCTGTAATAAAGGCTTGTGAGGAGCTTTCTATGTGTACAGATTCCATTGTATTTGATTACTTGTTGTATCTCTTGCTTTAATCATTATAGACATATATCCCAAAGCTGGTTTTCCCAGGGGGATTTTATCAGTCATGATGACCAAAAATACATTAATCAAATTTATGCATGCTTAGAAGTGTAGTTAAACATTTTAAAGTTAAAGATATAGAGTAGTGGTATTTGTTTTAAGTTATATTGCATGTACTAATATTGTGACAAGAAAACACTTGCAAAGGGCACCTTAAAAGAACACTTAACCTATAAAATATTAGCAGGCTGAAAGTACATGATTGTTTGCTGTCCTAAACAGCAAAAAAAGGCGACAAGCAGTTGAAACTTAGAGCCATACTAAAGGTCAAGGACAGCATTTTAGAGTTTCAAGATCTAGAGGTAGTGTTATGTGTTTTAAGTTATATTGCATGTGCTAATATTGTGACAAGAAAACACTTGCAAGGGCACCTTAAAAGAACACTTAACCTATAAAATATTGAGCTGAAAGTACATGATTGTTTGCTGTCCTAAAACAGCAAAAGAAGACAGCCAAACAGTTGAAACTTAGAGCCATACTAAGGTCAAGGACAGACCTTAGATGTCAGCCTCATAGGACCTCAGAATTTCAACAAAACTATGTTGTCTTTTATTCATAACATATATGCACTCAAGAATAGATAAAAGAACAAGAATCTTTTCAAGGATACTGGAAAATGTGTTTTGATTGTGCATGTTCTAAGTCAGGAAATGGAGCTGGAATTATTTTCAAAAGCACACAATCTACCGTATATCATCATGCCATAAGATTTGAATTTCCATGCACTAATAATAAAGTTGAATATGAAGCATTCGTTCAAGGAATGATCATTTCCATTCAAATGAAAGTTGAACACTTAGTAGTAACCAGTGATCCCAAATTGACTATAAATCATATCAAAGGAAAATATAAAATCAGAAAGGAAAAATTGAAATGTTATGTTAAAAGAGTGAAATAGCTCATGGACTCCTAAAAATATTTCAACATATCATTTATCCCCAGAAAAAAGAAGAAAAAATTTGATGCATTAGCAATCATTGCATCCTTGTTTAAAACATAATATTTGCATCAAGAAGGCACTTATCATGTGAAGACTATTTTTCGACCATTCGTCCCAGATAATCAAGAACACTTACAAGTTTTTTAGAACGATGAACATGTGGTAAATTTTTTCACAGATGATGTTACCATAATTGAAGAAGACTCGGAAGAAGGTCAGAATTTGCAGGAACAAATTCAAGAGAAAATTGGAAAACCTGCTCCAAAGAAATATGTTAGTCTGGAATCCCTCTTTACGAGATATGACCAAACTAAAATTTCAAAACCACTTGAGGAGCCTTCTGTTAGAAAATTTCAAGAAACCTATAAGATAAAAATTGGTACCCTAAATCACCAAAGTATATAAACTTAGGTACTAGTTGTACTAAAGAAGAAAGGGACAAGTACACTCAACTTTTCGAATAATTTCAAGATGTGTTTGCATGGAGTTACGATGACTTAAAGGAATATGATAAATAAATATTCCAACATAGCATACCTCTGAAAGAGGGTGCTAATCCTTTCAAATAAAAACTGAGAATAATTAACCCCAAGCTAAGGCCTTTGGTAAAAATAGAAATCGATAAATTAGAGAAGGCAGACATAGTTGCTCCCATCAGGCATTCAAATTGGATTTCAAACCCATCAGTTGTTAGGAAGAAAACTGGTGAGATTCGCTTATGTGTTGATTTTAGAGATCTTAATAAAGTTAGTATAAAGGATAGTTACCCACTACCAAACATGGAAATTCCTCTTCAACAAGTCACAAGATCTGCATTAATGTCAATTTTAGATGGGTTTTCAAGATCCAATTAGGTTATTGTAACATAGAAGGATAGGAAAAAAACAAAATTTATAACCCCTTGGGGAACATATGCCTATATCATAATTTCATTCGGATTAAAAAATATGCAGGTGGTGCCTTCCATAGATCCATGGATAATACTTTCAAATATTTCATAGGAAAATTCATGGTTGATTATCAAGACGACTTAACTGTCAACTCAAAATCAAGGAAGATACACCTCACACATCTTAAACAAATATTTGAGAAGTGTATAATATATGGAATATCATTAAATCCAAAGAAATTTTTATTTTTTGTAACAGAAGGAAAGTTGTTAGGTCATTTTGTGAGTAAGGAAGAGGTATACCTAGATCTTGAAAGAATCAAAGTGATAAACGATCTGAACCCCCCAACCTCAAAAAGGGAGTGCAATCCTTCTTTGGGAAGATTAATTTTGTAAGAAGGTTTGTCCTTGACTATGATTCCATTGTTAAACCCATCAAGAAAATACTAAAGAAATACCAAGAATTTGAGTGGACACTAGAAATTCAAAGACCATTCGCAAAAATTAAGCTTTCCATTACTACTACATGAGTCTTGATTTTGATAAAGAATTCATATTATATTAATTTTCCTCAGATGAAACCATTTCCTTGATTCTCACCCAGAAAAAACATAAACAAGAAGAATTGCCATTTCCTCTTATGAGTAAAACGTTACATGATTATGAATTGAATTATTCACCTGTTTAAAAACAAGCTCTTTCACTTGTAAAGGAAATTTAGGATGTATATTCTTTCAAATCATGTTATTTCATATGTTCCACATTCGAAATTAATATGTTGTTGAAACAACAACTCGAAGAAGGAAGAGGGGATAATTGGTTGTCCAAGCTTCAAGAATATGACATAGAGATTAAACCATTAAAGGTTGTCATAGGACAAGGTTTATGTAAATGCATGACAGGAATTGAAGCTATAAACACTTCTTTTGCTGATAGATTTAATATTGTAACTAAAGAAAAAGGTTTGGGGAACTATGAATGGTATAGGGATATCATTTTCTATTTGAAATCAGGCCAATTCCACCTAGGAATGTCTTCAAACGAAAGAAAAAATTTGAAAATGAAAGTGAACAATTATGTTCTATTGTCAGGAGTATTGTTCAAGAGAAATATTGATGGTATATTATTAAGATGTTTGGATCACATTAAATTCATAAAATTAATATAAGAATCCCACCAGGGAATCTGTATGGGACACGTTTCGCCAATGGTGACAACACATAAAATCATCCAAGGTGGTTTCTATTAGCCAACGATATTTAAAGACTCCTATGAATTCATTAGAAAATGCATTTTGTGTCAAACCTTTTCAGGAAAAATGAAGAGGGTTTTATGCCCTTACAATCATAGATGGTAGAGAAACCATCCATTCAATGGGGTCTAGAAGTGATTGGTCCAATAAATCCCAAATCTAGCAAGGGACATTCATATATTGTTACAACAACTGATTATTTCAAAAAATGGCAAGAAGCAATAGCTTTAGGAAATGCATATTCTGACCACTTGATCCATTTTCTCAAAGAAAACATATTATCTAGATTTGGCGTGCCAGAAAAATTCATAACCGACAATGGTTCAATATTTGTTGGGTCTAAATTCAAAAATTTTTGTGGTGAATATGGGATAATCATGGGTAAATATTACAACTACTACCCACAAGGAAATGGTATGGCATAATATACAAACAAGACATTGATTCATATTATCTAGAAAACTATTGAGTCTAACCACAAGAATTGGCATAATAAATTGATAGATGCACTTTGGGCAAGTCAACTTACTCCAAAAAAGGGAACTAGACATTCTCCTTTTACTTTGGTATATGGAAAAGAGGCAAGATTACCTATGCACATGGAACTGAATGCATTAGCACTACTTGTTAATGATGAAGATGAGGAACAATCACCAATGCAAAGAAGACATAATGAACTTTTATAACTCAAAGAACAAATATAGCAGGCGTCTTAGCAATGAAAAAGAGGTAAGAAACAATCAAGTATTTTGATAAAATTACAACTGCAAAGGAATTTCAAAAAGACCAATTAGTTGTGTTATGGAACATGTTATCACATAGAGTTGTGGGGGGAATCAAAAGTCATTTTAGTATTTTTCTTTGGATCTTTTGGTTGTGTCTTGGGTCGAGTTTTAGTCATCATGACAAGGAGTGTTAGTTTTCACCAGTCACCTCCTTTTAATCACCATCATCACCTTGACCTTTCAATTCCATAAGTTGTGTGAAGTATCTCTAGTTGTTATTTTACCCGTTCATGTTGTCAAATTGGTTTATGGTTTGAGCACTGCCAACTCACTAGGAGAGTTCGTAGTGCACTCAAAGTACCCCCTTCATTCAAAATAATCATTTACTTATGACATAACAAGGATTTTTATATTTTTCAAGGTTTATCTCTAACAACTTACAAGGATCATAAATTTGGATATCCTAATTGTTTCCTTGAAGAACTCAAAATCAAATTTTGGAGCAGGCGTTGCGAATTGGTTGCAGAGGATAGTTGGAGGTTAGACCACTTGTAGGCATCCCTGTGAAAATCTAAATGTATCATCATTCAGCTCTAGGTTACTAGGTACTCTATGAACTTTTCCACCTTGCTTTAAGGTATGGAAAGGGTTGAGTGGTTGTTTCTCTTTGTGGCGCTGTGAGTTGATGATTGGTGTTGTAAACTGTCTTGAATGAGGGTTGGAGGTTAGGAATCTTACAAGCATCTAGGTACAAATTTGAAATTACCATCATCAACCTCGTAGCCAGAAGGTACTCCATGAGATTTGTTTTCTTGTTTGGAGGTCAAGAAAGGAGTGTGGTTGCTTGTTTTCTCTTGGCGTTGCGAACTGTCACAGACATTGTGAACTCATTTCTTATAGTGGATGCATATAAATAGTTGATAATATATCCAAAACGGTGATGTCAGTTTTTATGAAATTGTTTTTCAGGGATAATGATAATGGAATTGAATTGTTGTCCAAATTTCATCCTGACCTAGTTTGGCATTCGAAAGATATAATTAAAACACCAGTGCACTGCAAGTGGCACTGCAAACTCTTTGTTTTGCATAGTTGTTGGATATTCGCCTTCTTTGATAGTTGCCACCTGTCAAGGAGGGTTCAAACAACTTCTCAGAGATCGATTAGATGCTAAGGGAAACTTGCACCTAATTTTTAACTCTATTAAAGACCTCATGTAGTGAGTTGGAAACAATTTATTAATGACTTCCAATAACTTCCCGAAAATTAGCAGTTTGTTGGATTCTTGTCTATTTGAATGTTGCCACATATCTCCAAGATCTAGAATCCTATGCAAGAGGGGGAATTTGAATGGTAAATATGTAATTTACAGCCTAGGATATAAGAGAGGCATTAGAAATCATTAAGGAAGGTTGGAATGGTTGAATTGGGACTCACTTTGTAATATTGTGAATATTTCAGAGCCATCTCTGGATTTTGTGTATCAAACCTAAAAATTTTTTGATAATAGAAATCAACTTCTTTCCTTTCATCTTATTTCTTTCTTACTCTGATTCTACTATCTTTTGATGCTTCAATTGATCTATTGTATATGTATTACAATAAAGGTTTTGATGTGATGTTGTTATAATTTTATCAGAGTTTATCTTTTGATTTAAAGAAGTTCTTGTGTCAAAATGTTTTCTTCATATGTCTTCTAGTATTTCCTAATGTGAGTAGTAGACATATTTCACTTTCCTCACTAAATTCTTCCATCTATCCATCTTACTCTTTAAGATCTGATCCAAGTTAGTCAAGACCTCATTTGTTGATGCATTTTATCTGGGACTTTAAGTGATTTACACTGTTTTTTGTTTTAAGATGGAAGGCAATCAACAACAAAAATTAATCAACACGACTTGACGATGAACACAACTTACACATTCAAGCAACAAACAACAATGACCCAATGTACTAGCACATCATAAAACCAGACGAAACATGCGATAATCAATAGACAGATAAAAATGGCTACCTACTCGACACAAGCAAAACAACACCTACAAGCTAAAGGACAACATCAAAAACCCGACACATCGGCTTCGACGACTAGCAGCTAGAAACCTCTGTGGCCCAAAACTAACCGTATTAAGGCGTTACATAACCAAGTACCAACATCAATTACAATGAAAAATACGCCCACATTGAGAAGCACAAGACTCCGACCAGGTTATCATTCACGTCTATTCATCAGGGCACACGATGATCCCCTCATAAGGAATCATGCCGTCACAAGGCGATAGGCGAGACAGTAACCAAGGCGCAACATAACATATCTAGACCATAACCCGAGGATATATCCAACGCACTAGGAGACCAAATCAAATGTCAAAATACAAGAAGACTAACCCAAGCACCCAATCTACAAGTCAACAAGACGCAAAGGAAATCTGACTACTATAACAATCATACATCACATTAAATTCTTAAATCCACATAAGTCATACGTTCTTTAAACTGATCCTTCTTTACCATTTATGGGATAACTAATTTTTTTTTTGTTGCAATGAAAGAGAGAATTAGTATATGCACTTAGCATAATCAATACTAATACTAGTGTAATGAGGAACCTAATGATCAATTACGCCATGTTCGCGTAGTAAGAAGTATATTTTCTAATATGTACTAGTTATTCCATGGTGACGCCTTGACTACCTCGATCTATACATATTAAGTATAATTATAATCAAAACAATTAGTTCATGGTAACTAATTATATTAAAAACAATACATAATGTTCACGGTAACTACATCAATATTGTTCATGGTAACTATATCAATATTAAAAATACATGTTGTTCATGGTAACTATATCAATATTAAAAATACATGTTGTTCATGGTAACTAATTGCAATAAAAATACAATTAGTTCATGGTAACTACATCAATTTGTACATGTTAAAATAATTATAATCAAACAACTGGTTCATGGTAACTAACTAATGGTAACAATTAGTTTTTGTCTAGTAATTATATGTTGCTAACTATATATTGTCTAGCGTTGTTATGTTGTTTATCAATATTGATATGTTATCTATGATATCGCTATACAATAATTCTATTATAATATTGTTATCCATTCCATTTCTGAGATCACTATTAACAATGATTCATTGTCTAACAATGTTATCTAACAATGTACTACCTAACCAAATGTTGTTTAAAAATAAAGTCGCTTCGTAACAAAATCAATATCGTTGTCCCTTAATGAAACTATGTCTAACAATGATATTGTTGTCCCAATAAATATAGATCGTTGTCAGTCAATCATTACAAATACAACATACAACAAAATCATGGTCATACATAGCATACAACGCTTACAACAAAATCATTGTCATTACATGTATCTTTGTCACACTTTACATATTAAATCGTTGTCACTAAAATCACTATAACTATATCTCCATCACACATGATATATAAATTCATTGTCACTAAAATCGCTATAATTATATCTCTGTCACACATTATATATAAAAACGTTGTCAATAAATATTAAGTTCACAATCCATGATGTGGCAATCCATAATATTAAATCGTTGTCAATAGTAATCAATGTTTCTATTCAAATGTAAGAAAAATGCAGTGGTGAAGGATGGGGGAATTTGATGTGTCAGAACTAGGTAAATCTCCCAGAATTCGTGATGTAAAAAGGTCGTTTAAGAATTGGGTAAATAGTTGTGTAAACCTGGGCGAAATCGTTGTCCTTAACATATTAAAGACACAGTCATTCTCATATTAAAAATGTTGAGATTTTACCAATCAAGGGGTTGGGATTTATCATTAACATTGCAGATATTATACCAATCAAAGCGTTGGGTAAATCGTGGAGTAAAGGCTATGCATTATACCAATAAAATCGTGGAGTAAAAACTGTGCATTATGCCAATAAAATCGTGGAGTAAAAACTATCTATAAAACAAGAATTGCAGAGAAAATTTTGGGGAGGATGCAGAGATTTTCATATAGGAAACACAAAGATCAGAGTTCAATCATTCAGAGACGAATCAATCAAAACGCAGAGATACTCATTCACAAGAAGGCGCACAAACTAATCATTCAACAATGAAACAATCAAACACATAGATACTCATTCACAAGGAGGCACAAAGACTAATCATTCAACAATGAATCAATCAAATGCAAAGATACTCATTCATAAGGAGGGCACAAGGATTAAAGATTAATCATAAAAGAAAAACATAGAGATAAGTAAGGGATAGATAGTTGGGCGAAATTTTTTCCTTCACTTATTATTCATGCACAGGAAAGAAGGGAATTTGAATCTATAAGTCTTTAAACACCGGAGTGATGATCATTGATTCGGATCCTGACCGATTGCTCAGGAATAGACTAATAACTTAAAGGATAAGGGACAAAAGATAAAAACACAATTTTTTTTCTTTGTATTAATCAATAAAAACAAATGTAGAGATTTCATTGCAATCAAAGTTTGGGTTCGCCATGGGAAATCAATTCAAATTATAGCGAGCATAAGGCTGGGATGACTTTAATTTCTTTGATCATAAAACGCTGGGCTCATCAAGACAATTTGTTGAAGATAAAAATGAAATCTCTGGATAGTGTTATGTTGAATAAAACATAAACTTTAACACAACAGAAGTACATTACTGAAGGCATAGGAAAAATATTTAAACTACCATTCAATACAATATACACATGCATACCGTAGCCAAATGAGAAAGCTCAGAGTCATTATCCCACGCGCGCTCCGTCCAGCTCCCACTTGTCGATCGATGTGACATCACCGGTACCTCCCAGCCAACGCTAGGGGTACTCTTCTCTCCCCCCTGAGCCCCCCAAGCCGCAAAGGGGCCACACACATGATACCAGAGAATTCTAGCACCCAGATCACCTCGCAAGGTTGAGATACCACCCATTACCTAAGTTGGGTATCCCAACTCCCACAAGAAAAAGTCCAGTCAAGATAAAATTTCAGCAACGTAATGGTACGCAAAAAGATGAGATACATACTCCTCCTTCTCCATCCTTTTTATAGAGTTTTCAAGTAATTAGTTTCCCAAATTCTTATTAAATTACTTTTTCATTTAATTAATTTCAAAAAACCTCGCTCGTACACATGTCGCCTGATCCCCTAGTTGCACCAAAAAATCAATTTTATTAATTAATTAAATATTCTTATTTCCCTCACCCACCTAAAGCATTCCTAAAAACGCTCCTCGATGTCTCAAAATTCCCTTACACTTCTTACTAAGTTAGACATTCCCTTACTAAGTTAGACATTCAACTTTTTCCTTACGTTTACCCTTTTCTTTAAGTTTCCCTGTTTCTTTAAGTTTCCCATTTCTTTTAAGTTTCCCCCTTTTTCCTTTTTAACTAAAAAAATCAATTTAGCAAGTGTAGATAAAACAACCCTTTTACCCTTTTTCCGTTTTAATTAAAAATTAATTTAGCAAGTGTAGATAAAACAACCATTTACCCTCTTTTCTTTTTAACTAAAAATTAATTTAGCAAATGTAGACAAAAACAACCATTACCCTTTTTTTTTAAGTTAATCCTCCATTATAATTTTGATTTTAATAAATAAGTTTGAATTTCTTACCCCCCTTCTTGTTACATGTTTATTTATTATTATTATTATTTTACCACAAGTTCTACCTAGTCCTAGGCTTTAATTTCACTAGGTTGGGCGACATTTTTTTATTAGTAAAAATTGTTTTTAAATCTTACTTATCACATCATTCATTTTAAGGTTGACTAGTTTTATTCACTTACCAGTTAAAATCACAATGTGCCCTTCATGACACACTAGGTTCTCCAAGGGTTCCACTCACCTCTTTCTGTTTTCCTTTCTCAATGTGCCCTTCGAGACACACTACGTGCTCCAAGGGTTCCATTCATCTCTTTTTGTTTTCCTTGCACGACCTACCCTTTAGGACACACTACGTGATCCAAGGGTGCCACTCGCCTCTTGACTGAATTTGTTAGACGCCAAACCCCTAGAGTCAATACTCCACTAGGTGATCTTGTGGGAGACCAATGGCATCTAAGGATTAAGGCCCCTACCTTATTGAGTGTGACTTAGAATCGTCGTGAGCGACTGTCATAGTCTGCCCTCACGACATCGTGGGTCTTATCGAACTAGGTAATCGTTAACCTACAGTTCGAGCCACGTCGGGAGTGCTAGTGGGTTGTGGTAGGGTTGTTGCAACACCTCTCCCTTAATGTCTCTGGTTGTCCTGCGTGACCCTTCTACTCCACATGTGAGTCTGGTCGGAAATCTATCATCATCTTGCATCGATCAACGAATCATGTCAGCAATAATAATCAATCATCATAACATCTATTCATATGCACATATGTCATATCAACAAAATTAAACCCCAATAGTCCACTCCCTAAATCGATATGGAGTCCAAGGGGTTTCATCGATACCTCTACATCCTCAATGTCCAAAGTCTTGCACACTCAGGAGAACCCAACAATATCACCTGTCTATGTAAATACAACAAAATATAATATCATCATATCCATAATATCTCATAATCATAATCAAATAACCAATAGTATAATAATCTGGATCACTTGAAAGCAAGTGTCCTCAAAGAATAAGTTCTCTTAGTGCACACAAGAGTGGGAAGTTACATACACCCCCTCTTGGTTTAAAATTCATCCCGAAGTTTCACAATATATAGGTGTCGAAATAAAGTGTATCACAGTATCATAATTTTATCTATCAAACAAAAATGGAAACTATTGACACATATCATATGCATCCTCCCAAGTCACCGAGTGCGGACTATATTTGTCCCACTGGACCTTGACCTGATCTAATGTTCGATGTCATAACTTTTGAATGTGATGTTCCAAGATGCATATTGGCTCAACCATGACCGCACCCTCATCAGATACCTGCAAGGAACTCATGTCAATAACATGTGTAGGATCACTAATATAATGTCTCAGAACAGATACATGAAAAACATTGTGCATACGCCTCAAAGAATCAGGCAAGGCTAGTCTATAAGACACATGCCCCTTCTTTTATACAATATCGAAAGGTCCCACAAACCTATGAGAGAGTTTAATACCCTTTCAAAACTTGATCGAACTCTTATGCGGTTTCACTCGTAAGAAGACACGATCACCAACTTTGTAACTATGGTCGACACAATGCCCATCGACATAACTCTTTTTTCGATCCTGCGCTTCCTTGATCCTTTGTCTTATTATTTTCAATTGATCTTCCATTTATTGGATCGATTCTGGTCCCACCAAGACACTATCCTCAAGTTAATCCCAACTAAAAGGCATCTGACATAGTCACTCGTAAAGAAACTCGAAAGGCGCCATCTTAATGGTGCTTTGGTAACTGTTGTTATATGCAAATTCTACCAATGGCAAGAATTCTTCCCAATGCTTCTGTTGGTCCATCACGTACATACACAACATGTCCTCCAAGATTTGGTTTGTTCGTTTGGTCTTCCTATCTGTCTTCGGGTGATACGTGGTACTAAAGTTAAGTTGGGTTCCCAAGGCCTCTTGAAAACTTGTCCAAAATCGTCCAGTAAACATCGATCCTCAATCGGATATAATCCTCTTAGGCATTCCATGCAACATCAAAATCGCTTTGATGAAAAATCTAGCTATGTTAGGTGTCTGATATGTCATACACATAGGAATAAAATGAGCACTCTTCGTCAGAGTGTTGACTACCACAAAAATTGAGTCGTGTCTCCTTGAAGTCAATGGAAATCCAACAATGAAATCCATCGAAATGACCTCCCATTTCGATTATGAAATTGCACGTGGTTGTAGTAATCTTGTCAGATGTCTATGTTCAACCTTCACCTGCTGACATTCTAGACATTTGGCCACGTAGTTAACTATTTATGCCTTCATTCCTTTCCATAAGAATAAGGGTTTAAGGTCTGACCTCATCTTCGTGACTCCTCGGTGAGCCATGTACATTTCTATGTGAACCTCATTTAGGATCAAACTCCTCAACTCATCGTTGGGTGGCACGCAAATTCAACCTTTAAATCTCAATAATTTGTCATTTTCCAATGTAAATCCTTCAAATTTTTGTACCATCATTATGTTTTGTCCAATAAAATCCTTGACCTCTTTGTACCAATTATCGTCGCGTTGTAAATTTAAAATCATTTCATGTAGATTCGTATGAAGAGGCATCATCGAAAATATGAGTGGTCTCCGACTCAACGCATCTTCCACTCTATTCACTGTTCCTTTTATGTAAGTAATCTCAAAATAATACTCGCTAAGCAATTCTGAACAACGTCGTTGTCACGTGTTCAAGTCGCTTTGTGTAAAGATGTGTTGTAGTCCACAGTGGTCCATTTTTAGTTCAAATTTATGTCCAATAAGTTAGTGACTCCAAACTCTCAAGGCATAAACAATGTCTAACAACTCAAAATCATGCGTCACATAGTTCTCCTCATGCCTTCTCAACTTTCTTGAGATGTAAGAAATCACTCGACCGTCTTACATCAAGACTCTGCCTAAGCCTTCCTTGGATGCGTCAGTGCATACCAAGAATTCCATGTCCATGTCAGGGACCTTTAGTATCGGTGTTTTTTTCAACAACTCCTTGAGCCTCTGAAATGCTTCCATTCATTTCTCGATCCAAAAAAACTTCTTGTTCTTCTTCTGCAATTCCGTAATCGGATTTGCTATCTTTGAAAAACCCTCGATGAATCGTCGATAGTATCCTGCTAAACCCATGAAGCTACACACTTCGAGGACATTCATCGGCATAGGCCATTCCATAATAGCCTTGACCTTTGATGGATCCACAATGATACCTTCACCAGAGATGACATTCCCTAAGTAGTGAATCTTTGATTGATAAAACGAGCATTTAGCCATTTTCCCATACAGTTTGTTCTCTTGCAAACACGGTAGTACCAAGCGCAAGTGTTCATCATGCTCCTCCATCATCTGAGAGTAAATAAAAATATTGTCAATGAATACTTGGATGAACTTGTCCAAGTAGTCATGGAACACCCTGTTCATCAAACTCATAAATACCCCTGGGGCATTCATCAGTCCAAATGGTAAAATAGTAAAATAGTAATGTTCAAACCTCGTCTAAAATGAGGTATTAGGGATGTCTTCCTCCTTGATTTGTAATTGGTGATACCCTGATCTCAATTCAATCTTTGAAAACATCGTCGCACCCTTCATCTAATCAAACAGATCATCAGTCTGTGGCAATGGATATTGATTCTTGATCGTTGCTTTGTTCAATTGATGGTAGTCAATGCATATTCTCCATGACCTATCCTTATTCTGTATGAAAATAACAGGTGCACCCCACGATGACAGACTTGGACGTATAAGTCCTAGGTCCAACAACTCCTTTAGTTGCATTCTCAACTCCTGTAACTCCGGGGTCGAAATATGATAAGGCATTCTTGCTATCGGTTCAGTTCTTGGTTTTAGGTCGATGGTAAATTCCAATTCCCTCTCCGGCAGAATCCTAGGTAACTCCTTCGAAAAGAAGTCTACAAAATATCTCACCGCCAGAAGGTGTTCTATACATTCCACTACTCCCTTTTCATTTAATGCAAGGATCGCATAAAGCTTACATCCCTTGTGCATGCTCTTCTGTAGTTGCAAGGAAGAGATGAACCTTAGGGAAACTCCTTGGTTCTAACTTACAATCATGCATCTATGTCCCTCATCATCAACCAAGCTTAACCATTTCATCTTACATTTGAGTATCGCCTCATGCGATTCCAACCAGTCCATATCGATCACGATGTCATAAGATCCTAAGATCATGACGTATAGGTTGGTCCTAGTGACAAAATCTCCCAGGTTAAGGCTACACCCTGTAACCTTCCCACCAACCTTTTGTTTAGCTCCAGAAGCCATTTCTACAAAGCTAAACTCATCATGTTTGACTGCCTTTACCTTAAGTCTTTTTAGCATTGCACCATAAATGAAACTCTTGGTGGCACCAAGAACTATCAAAATACTAAGGGTCTGGTCAACGATGGTACTTGATGTCTCGAGCACAGTCGACTGGTGCTCTTCCTGGTGGTTATTCACTGTTGCATGAATCCAATGGGACTTTCCCAAATCTCCCACAATAGTGGGTCCGGCTGATCCAGATGCTCTAGTCCTCTCCACTGGGAATTTGCGCTGGTAATGTGGCTCTCCACATGTCCAACACCCTTTCTTTGGTCCAGTACTCCTGGACCTAAAGTAGAAGATGATGGCCGACCGACCCGGAACCCTGGTCTGTTTTGCTGAATAGGCCTAAAATGTTGCTGCTGTGGTCGACGTTGTTGTTGATGTTGTGGTCCCCGGTAAGGAGTTTGTTGTTGTGACGTTGGTCATCGAGGTGTAGTGAAAGTGGATCCTCTCTAGAAGCCATGATATCCTGGTGAATGTCTAGCTGGTGTCTCATGTTGTTGCACACTAGATGACACCTGCCCTACTGGTATCACAAGAGTCCTGCTATGAACCCTACTAATAAGCTCCTCCTATGCTATGAGGGCCTTCTGAATGACATCATGCAAGGTTTGAGGCATCTGAATCCTAACCTTTGCATGAATGTTGACATTAAGGCCAAACATGAACCTATTGACCTTAAGTTTCTTGGTATTCAGGTGCGGAGCATACCGAAGAAGCTCCATAAAATGGGCCTCGTACTCGAGCACCGTATGAATTCCCTGTCTCAAGGTGTTGAACTCGTTGAGATGACGCTCAATGAATTCCTCTTACATATACCTCTCTCGAAACCAATCCTCTAACAGTTCCCATGACACATATTTGACAACCATGTTCAATTGTGGCAGGAGCGTCTTCCACCATAGAAAAGTGCTCCCTTTCAGTTGAAAGACCAAAATGTGGACCTTTATGTTGGAGGTATAGTCACAAAGTGAAAAACACATCTCCATATTCTCCAAACATGCCTCAGAGGATGTGTTGTCCGAGGCACCAAAGAACTCGGGAAATTTGACCTTCTCGAGTTTGTGGGGAAGACTACTAGTACCGACTGGAGCGTGCGGTAGACCCTTAGGGGGTGTCGATGCCCTGGCCTAATATCTTTCCAAACCGATGATCAGTGCCTCAGACATCTGCTAAAAGGACCTCATCATCCCAACCACATCACCCACTACTATCTGTTCTTGCCCAACAACCTGTTCGTCTCCCTGGGGGTTAGACCCCTCATGCATGGATTCTACTGGGGGTGTCGCGCCTCCTCCCCTAGAACCCCATCATCTGCCTCTGCGACATCCTCTAACCATGATTACCTGCATGAATACAAGTCAACTTAATTAGCAACATTATAATTAATTATCAATCAATGAAAGTTGTACTGATACCAAGTCATGGGTCCAACCCGCTCTGATACCATATGTAACA
The DNA here is from genome assembly GCA_010110895.2 of Picea sitchensis. Classification (NCBI taxonomy): domain Eukaryota; kingdom Viridiplantae; phylum Streptophyta; class Pinopsida; order Pinales; family Pinaceae; genus Picea; species Picea sitchensis. Next base: position 478,659 of record SNQJ01S0000476.1, on the reverse strand, counting down.
ACCCCAATCATTACGAATACATGTGACACAAAGTAAGAAAAAAATTGAAACTACCATTCAATACAATATACACATGCATGCCGTAGCTAAATGCGAAAGCTTCGAGTTGTTGTCCTGCGCACGGTCCATCCATCTCTCACTTTTCGACCGATGTGACCTCATCGGTACCTCCCAACCAACGCTAGGGGTACTCTTCTTCCCCCTGAGACCCCTAAGCCACAAAGGGGCCATGCACATGATACCAGAGAATTCTAGAACCCACCTCACCTCGCAAGGTTGAGATACCACTCATTACCTGAGTTGGGTATCCCAACTCCCACAAGAAAAAGTTCAGTCAAGATAAAATTTCAGCAACGTAACTGTACGCAAAAATATGAGATCCATACTCCTCCTTCTCCATCCTTTTTATAGAGTTTTCAAGTAATTAGTTTCCCAAATTCTCATTAAATTCCTTTTTCATTTAATTAATTTCGAAAAACCTCACCCGTACACATGTCGCATGATCCCCTAGTTGCACCAGAAAATCAATTTTATTAATTAATTAAATATTCCTATTTCCCTCACCCACCTAAAGTATTCCTAAAAACGCTCCTCGATGTCTCAAAATTCCCTTACACTTCTTAAATGACTTATGCCTTACTTAATTCCTAGTTGAGTTCATAATTAGAAAGTTCTAAAGGCAAGATTCCTTACTAAGTTAGACATTCAACTTTTTCCTTACGTTTACCCTTTTCTTTAAGTTTCCCTTTTTCTTTAAGTTTCCTATTTCTTTTAAGTTTCCCCCTTTTTCCTTTTTAACTAAAAAAATCAAATTAGCAAGTGTAGATAAAACAACCCTTTTACCCTTTTTTCCGTTTTAATTAAAAATTAATTTAGCAAGTGTAGATAAAACAACCATTTACCCTCTTTTCTTTTTAACTAAAAATTAATTTAGCAAATGTAAACAAAAACAACCATTACCCCTTTTTTTTAAATTAATCCTCCATTATAATTTTGATTTTAATAAATAAGTTTGAATTTCTTACCCCCCTTCTTGTTACATGTTTATTTATTATTATTATTATTTTACCACAAGTTCTACCTAGTCCTAGGATTTAATTTCACTAGGCTGGGTGACATTTTTTTATTAGGAATTTTATTTTTTAAATCTTACTTATCACATCATTCATTTTAAGGTCGACTAGTTTTACTCACTTACCAGTTAAAATCACAATGTGCCCTTCATGACGCACTAGGTTCTCCAAGGGTGCCACTCGCCTCTTTCCGTTTTCCTTGCTCGACGTTCCCTTCGAGACACACTATATGCTCCAAGGGTTCCACTTGCCTCTTTTTGTTTTCCTTGCAAGACGTGCCCTTCAGGACGCACTACGTGATCCAAGGGTGCCACTCGCCTCTTGACTAAATTTGTTAAACACCAAACCCTTGGAGTCAATACTACGCCAGGTGATATTGTGGGAGAACAAGGGCCTCTAAGGAATAAGACCCCTACCTTATTGAGTGCAACTTAGAATCGTCGTGAGCGACTGTCATAGTCTACCCTCATGGCATCGTGGGTCTTATCGAACTAGGTAATCGTTAACCTACAGTTCGAGCCACACTGGGAGTGCTAGTGGGTTGTGGTAGGGCTATTGCCACACCTCTCCCTCAATGTCTCTGGTTCTCCTAAGTGACCCCTCTACTCCACATGTGAGTCTGGTCGGCAAGCTATCGTCATCTTGCATCCATCAACAAATCATGTCAGAAATAATAATCAATCATCATAACATCTAATCATATGCACATATGTCATATCAACAACATTCAAAACCCAATAGTCCACTCCCTGACTCGATCTGGAGTCCAAGGGGTTTCATCGATGCCTCTGCATCCTCAATGTCCAAAGTCCTACACACTCAGGAGAACCCAGTCAATAGCACTTGTCTATGTAAATACAACAAAATAGCATATCATCATATCCATAATATCTCATAATCATAATCAAATGGCCAATAGTATAATCATCCGTATCACTTGCAAGCAAGTGTCCTCAAAGAATAAGTTCGCTCGGTGCACGCAAGAGTGGGATGTTATAGTTGGAAACACTTTATTAATGAGTTCCAACAAATTCATGAAAATTAGCAGTTTGTTGGATTCTTGTCTCTTTGACTTTTGCCACCTATCTCCAAGGTCTAGAATCCTATGAAAGAGGGGGAATTTGAATTGTAAATATGTAATTGAAAGCCTGGGATATAAGAGAGGTATTAGAAATCATTAAGGAAGGTTGGAATGGTTGAATTGGGACTCACTTTGTAATATTGTGAATATAGCAGAGCCATCTCTGGATTTTGTGTATCATACCTGAGACTTTTTGAATAATAGAAATCATCTTCTTTCCTTTCATCTTATTTGTTTCTTACTCTGATTCTACCGTCTTTTGAATCCTTCAATTGATCTATTGTATCTATATTACAATAAAGGTTTTGATGTCAAGTTGTTATAATTTTATCAGAGTTTATCTTTTGATTTAAAGAAGTTCTTGTGTCAAAAGTTTTTCTTCATATGTCTGCTAGTATTTCTTGATGTGAGTAGTAGACATATTTCACTTTCCTCACTAAAGTCTTCCATCTATCCATCTTACTCTTTAAGCTCTGATCCAAGTTATCCAAGACCTCATTTGTTGATGCATTTTATCTGGGACTTTCTGTGATTTACATTGTTTTGTTGAGTTTTGATTGATTTGACATCTTATCATATAACTTACCTTAAAACCTATTGATGGGTGTTGATATTACACTTTAGCAGTCAAAGTGTGACTTTCAGTGTTAAAATTTTTTGTGCCATTGTCGGGGAGCGAAGTGTGAAGCAAGCTTCTTTGGGAGAATGGCATAGATACAACTCTTGATGGTAGACAAGACAAGGACACATAAATTGACTATAATCATATACCTGAAAACTCCACAATCAAAGACTCCACTGGAGGAAGGATCCTAGTAATAGAAAGATGAAAATACAGAAGGGACAATCTAGGTATTAGTTCATTAGTTTTATCCATGAACTTTTGTTATTTTTCATCAGTTCATTCTTGTCTTTCCCTTTACATATAATAAGGATTATCCTTTTCTTTGTTTACTATGATGATCATCAACATTCATTTATATATCCTTCCTTGGAAGAATAAGGTCTCCATTCTGCATGTGTTGTAGATGCTGATCATGTCTCCTCACCTCAACCTATTGAGAAGAATGGGGTTTATATCTCAATCCTTCATGAACATGCTCAGCCTTGTAATCATGAGGATGATGAAATTGATTCATTATCTTCTCATATCTTATCACCTACTACTATCGTTGTTGAGCCTTGTAATCAACTCGTTAAACCTCATTTTCAACCCACTGTTGTCCAAACTAGAATCAGAGAGAAAAAATTTAGACCTTTAGGACTACCATCTCATCTTCATCCTTACCCTCTTAATTTATTTGAGTATCTTCCCCGTTTTTCTTGAGAGGGTCATATTACTGCTGTGAGGATTTTGGGAGCCTTTGAGAACTTTGTTGATCAGTTTGAGATAGTACATGATGATGTTACCATGATTTTGTTTTCCAAATCCTTGCTTGGGGTGTTGATTTAAGGTTTAAGGGTTTGGGAGTTGATTCTCTTGGTTCTTGGATTGAGTTATGTAATGCATTTTTAAAGTATTGGGGTCGTAATAAGTCCTTTGATCAATACCTGGCTGATTTTAATGTTTTGAGGAGAGGGGAGGAAGAATCTTTGGTTGTCTTCAACATGATATTTTACAATTTTTATCATAGCATTCCATTGAAAATTCAGCCTTCTAATATTGATGCCATGGTGTACTATGTAGCAGCTCAGCATTCAAATCTTGTCCTTCTCCTGAGAGAAAGGAAATCCTCATCATTAAGATGGTTGTTTGAAGATGCAGAGAAATTCGAGGAGAACATTAGAGCTTTCAAAAGGATTCGAGATCAAGTTTACCTTGAAAATATGCATGCACGGGAACAACAAGAAGAATGTGAGTATAATTCATATTTGGGACAACAAGAAGAATGTGAGTATCATTCAGATTTGGGACATCATTTAAGAATTTTTTTCAGATTTTCTATGGATGGGAATGTACATCATGCTTATGATCAGTTTCCAAATCATTTTGAGCATGCATTAAAGGATGATTGTATAGATAACTATATATTCTTAGTTGATCATAATCGGGATGCTTTAAATCCTACTATGCAATTATCATATGACCATTTTTATGAAGAGGAAATTGTCATTCTTGATGATCAAGCGCTACTCACAAAAGAATAGGAAGGTCATCTATTTTCAGGAAAAGGGGAATGTATGCATGGGCAGTTATCTTTTCTGAATCAACATGTTTTTGACCTTGGTTTTGAGGATCTAGTAGCATCTTTATTGGAGTCATATCTTTCAGATTATCTGAAGATTTCAGATTTCATTATTTCACTAGTATTTGTGCGTGAGTATGATTTTTTGAAGAAGTTTATATCACTATTGTTATATTCTTTTATTATATATTGATCAGTGGCAAAGATGGGATTATTTCAGGTCCGAAATTTATTTGAATGATTGTTGTGGAAATTTGCATTTACTTGAGAAAGTTGCAGATTTGGTTAGAGGTAGCATAGCATAAGAAATAAACTAGCTTCCTGAGCATTTGTTTTTCTTCATCTTGCACAGTATGATCAGATTTCTTGTATGAGGTTTGTTTGCAATAAGTTTATTAGTTTGCTTGAATAAGTGGTGGATTTTGGCAGTGTTACAGAGGTTGGTTGCACATATGACTCCATAGCCCATGGATAAGTCCATTGGAACTGCATGTTATTGGCAGCTCACAGGGATCATGAAATCCCCTGTGGAGCCATATGTTATCATATAGAGTTGTGGGGGGAATCAAAAGTCATTTTAGTCTTTTTGTTTGGATCTTGTGGTTGTGTCCTGGGTCGAGTTTTAGTCATCATGAAACGCAATGTTAGTTTTCATCAGTCACATCCTTCTAATCACCATCATCACCTTGACATTTCAGTTCCATAAGTTGTGTGAAGTATCTCTAGTTGTTATTTTACCCGTTCATGTTGTCAATTCAGTTTGTGGTTTGAGCGTTGCCAACTCACTAGGAGAGTTTGCAACACACTCAAAGTACCCCCTTCATTCAAAATAATCATTTACTTATGACATGACAAGGGTTTTTACAGTTTTCAAGGTTTATCTCTAACAACTTATAGGGATCATAAATTTGGATATCCTAATTGTTTCCTTGAAGAACTCAAAATCAAATTTTGGAGTAGGCGATGCAAACTGTGATTGGCGCTATGAGCTGGTTGCAAAGGATAGTTGGCAGTTAGACCACTTGTAGGCATCATTGTGAAAATATGAAGGTATCACATTTATCTCCAAGTTAATAGGTACTCTATGAACTTTTACACCTTGCTTTAAGGTCTAGAAAAGGTTGAGTGGTTTTTTCTCTTTGTGGTGCTATGAACTGTCTTGGATGAGGGTTGGAGGTTAAGCAACTTGAAGGCATCTGGGTGAAAATATAAAATTACCAGCATCAACCCCATATCCATCAGGTACTCCAAGATCGTTTTTGTCTTGTTTGGAGGTCAGGAAAGGAGTGTGGCCACTTGTTTTCTCTTGGCACTGCAAACTATCATAGGCGTTGCGAACTCATTTCATGTAGCAGATGCGTCTAAATATTTGATCATAACTCCAAAATGATGATGTGGGTTTTTCTTAAAAAATTTGTGGAGGATAATGATAATGGCATTGAATTTTTGTCCAAATTTCATCCTGACCCAATTTGGCATTCGAGGGATATAATTAAAACACTAGTGTGTTGCAAGTGGCATTGCAAACTCTCTGTTTTGCATAGTTGTTGGATATTCACCTTGTTTGACTGTTGCCACCTATTAAGAAGGGTTCGAACGAATTATCAAATATCATTTAGATGCTAAGGGACACTTGCACCTAATTTTAAGCTCAATTAAATACCTCATGCAGTGAGTTGGAAACAATTTATTAATGACTTCCAACAACTTCTTGAAAATTAGTAGTTTGTTGGATTCTTGTCTCTTCGAATGTTGCCACCTATCTCCAAGTTCTATAATCCTATGCAAGAGGGGAAATTTGAATTTTAAATATTTCATTTATAGCCTAGGCTATAAGAGAGGCATTAGAAATTGTTAAGGAAGGTTGGAATGGTTGAATTGGGACTCACTTTGTAATATTGTGAATATAGCAGAGCCATCTCTGGATTTTGTGTATCAGACCTAAGACATTTTTACTAATAGAAACCATCTTCTTTCGTGTCATCTTATTTATGTCTTACTCTGATCATATTTTCTTTTGAATGCTTCAATTGATCTATTGTATCTGTATTACAATAAAAAAATTGTTGTGATGTTGTTATAATTTTATCAGAGTTTATCTTTTGATTTAAAGAAGTTCTTTTGTCAAAAGGTTTTCTTCATATGTCTTCTAGTATTGTCTGAAGTGAGTAGTAGACATATTTCACTTTCGTCACTAAATTCTTCCATATATCCATCTTACTCTTTAAGCTCTTATCCAAGTTATCCAAGACCTCATTTATTGATGCATTTTATCTAGGACTTTCTGTGATTTACACTGTTTTGTTGAGTTTTGATCCATTTGACATCTTATCATAAAACTTACCTTAAAACCTATTGATGTGTGTTGAGCTTACACTTTAGCATTCAAAGTATGAATTTCAATGCTAACAGAACAAAGCAAAAGAAAATCCATCATCTCACACAAAATTCAAAGCTCTGTGGATCAACCCATACCAAATTTGAAGAATAAATGGTCGTAATTCATACATCCTCAAAGATATGAATGGTACAATTAAACCATTTCCTGTCAATGGGAAATATCTGAAGCATTTATTTTATTGATGCCCCAACAACCAAGAAACTTTGTATATAGTTTTTTATTTTCCTCTGTACATTTGTTCTTTTGTTTTACTTGACTACATGATTCTAGGTTCTCAACAACCTGTAGGGGGTCACTATCCCATAGTTGGAGCCAGATGTTGATTCATATTTTCGATCGGTCTAGTATTGTCATGCAACCATTATTAGTATTTATTTTACCTTTTTCTTAGATTATTTTTCTTTACTTTTCTTCTCTTACATAAAAAAATATCCAAGCACTTAATCATTTTTTCAAATGATGCGGATGTGGAAATGCATAACAATGCTTAAATATATTTTTTGACATACTCAGGTCCACAACCCCACACTCACAAGGACTCTTAGTTTGTTTCATTTTCCGTTTTATTTTGTTACTTAATAAAAATTCAAGCAATGTGTATGCACAACCATGTGCCATCCCTAAATCCTTTCCTAAGTTTCCACCTCTGCAAATCCACAGGTCCACATCCACTTTCCACTTTTTACTTCTCTTCATACTTAGCCATATTTCTCATTGCGGAGCGAATCTCATCATTTTTTTATGAATCGTAGGTCCACAACCCTGCAAGTATGCATTTCTCCCAACACTTAATCATATTCGTGAATCTCAATGCAGTCATTGTCACACTTTCCTGAAGATTTTTTCACAATTCACAAGCATTTAAGTCTACAACTCTACAAGTCTTCATTTCCGTAACATTTCCCATACATCCATTTACATCTCCATACTTAACACTTTATGTTTATCATTCCATCACATTTCCATTTCCCATCAAATTAATTACCCTTTCCACATCATCCACCACTTGTAAAAGTATAATGTTGTTATTAATGAACAATGCATTGATTAACGGTTGCAATAAACCCAAGTCCCATGACAATTGATGACATTTTAAAGAATGATATATGGTTTATTGAGTTACCAAGGAAGTACATAGTGAAATTTAAATAAAATAAAAATTCCAACCTATAAGTATCAACAATAGCACCACCTTTGTAAAAAGAAAAAAATATGTAAAGTAAGAAAGATGTATTTTTTGGATATACATTGAACACTCTTGGTTGTGAATATCAACAATTCCAGTGGTCTAGGGCATACAAGTACTACAAAAATATTCCTCCAACTAAGAAGAAGGTGAACCCAACCTAGACCTCAGGAATCGCATTAGCAGGATGTGTTCCAGAAGTAATTGATATGAAAGAGATCATTCAATGGTGTGCAAATAAATTTGTTTCTGAATGAATAATAATTCAAATTCAAGGTCATCAACCCATTTATTTGGCTCCCTCAACATTTTCTAAAATGTTACGACTACCTACGTCAACTATCCGATTCAAGAGAGAGGAAACTGGTGAATTTGAAGTAGCATAAGGGAGGGAACAAATAGTTGAGAAACTATTTGGAAGATCGAACCTGCAACCCTGGTACTTTTGGAATCGAGGTAAAGTTGCTAAAATACCCATAAATAGAATTTCCTTGGCTATTTGCCCGCATTCTCAGACTGGAATATTCTATGTTTGTAACAAGAAATGTCATATATGCTATCCATTATGCCCTACATGAAAAATTTACCATTGATTGGGGTTATCTCATTTCAAGTAAAATATATTTCCAGTTGAATAACCTCAAAAAGACCAATAAATTCTATATGGCTTCTTACCTCATTTTCTCCATTGCTTATGGCCATGTTTTTGAATATTTTCCTCGCACAAAACATGTGGATTTTACGTTAGAACCAGTTTATGTGTGGTATTCAATTTTGTAAAGACATAAGTCCCAATAAAATTTTTACCCAGTCCACAAAAATCTTATCTCAGAATTCAAAAGGTTAATATTTGGACAGAAAACATCAAGGCTATCCTTAGAAGAAACTTCCTTCCTCACTTGAAAAGGTATTTATGATTTATCTGAAGAATTCACTATAATTAGAGTATTTGGGAGTGTTATCACATATTCTTGCAAGCGGGAATTTTTCTTGGATTTGGCCCTTGGGTGGAAAAATGTGAAGAATGACGTTAAAAACCCACTAAATGGTGCTTATCCTAAGTCCGTCGGAGCGATGCGATCGTTTGGTGTGTTTTGCTAGGACACGCATAAATCTAGGCAGCTAGGATCAACATGCCTCAAATCGACAGTCATTGGCCATATCGGGGCCTCAACATGCGCGTTCGTTAAAAAAGGTAGAGAGGGACGGGGAAAACAACTGTGGTTTTTTGAGGTGCTACATGTCGGTCAGAGACACACATCAGGCCCAAAAGCGGGGAGGAATCAAACCGCTTTTCGTGGCCCTGATATGCGCATGCCCTATCCCAGACTGAAAAGTGGTCACTCCACAGTCGTCCCACCGACAGATGTCCCCCACTCCATCTCTCTCCTCTGTCCGTCACATCCCTCGCTCCCCTTTCATTCCCTCACACATATCCTTCACTCACTATCCCACCTGCCGCATCTCCCCTTCTCATCTCCCGCCACCTATTCCACCTCAACTCCCGCCTGTGTCTCCCCCACAAATTTTTCCCAACCTCCGTGTCTCCTGCACCTGGCCATCACACACCGAGAAGCCTATCGTTTCTCCAATTATCCCACCAGACCCTCATCCACGTCCATTGCTTAGCTATCCCTGCCAGCATCCAACTCAACTCCAAGTGGAAGAATGAAAAGGTTGCCACGTCTCATAGGTGCGGCGCTAAATCAAGCCTTTTTTATCTCGATGCAGCAGTTATTAAGATTGGTTGTTGGTGGTTGAACATCTTTTCCACCATAAATGGAAAGCCTAAGAAAGGACTGCCAGCAAGTCGGCTCAGCTGCAGTCAGCTCATATGAAGCATGATTGCGTCCAACAAAGCTCACTTCTGACAAGAGATTGCATGCACATTCTACCAGGAAGCATGTAGAAGCAAAGCCTTTAATGCGAAGACCCGAGCACACTTCTGTTGTAGGAATGAATTTTTGAAGCATAAGTATGGAGTTCTGTCATTTTGTAAAAGGTCTTTAATTGAGTAGAGCTCCCATTTTGTAATATGTTTTAGCACCATAATTGTGTCTGGTTATGTAAGCGATTTGAGACTTTCAGTTACTAGAAGTCAGTTTCTTTCTATCTCTCTGTAAACATTTTGTTAAGACACTCAGAATTGGAGGATCTAGTCGAAGGTTATTATGCTGATGTAATGTAGGTTTGATTACAATAGCATAGTGACCAGTTTTAATTAGCTCTCCTTGTTATATTTCTTCCTCTCGCACTGAATGGCTCAGAATTGGAGGATCCAGTCGAGTTTTTGTGGTTGCATAGTGATGCAGGTTTGATCATTTTTTTGTTGGAACTATGTCATTTGGGCACATTTTGGTGTCTGAAATTGGGTCTCGAAAGATCATCGAGCCTGAGTTTATCTTCTTCAAGCTGTTGAAAGGCCAGATGACCATAGCAGTCTTGTTCTTGTTTTCTCATCAAGTCTTCCCTATGCTCACCTTTAAACTCAACCCACTGACTAAAGTTAATGTGGCCCTCACTTCCCTGTGCATTTATTGTCTGGTTCTGTGTTGTAACATCATTCTAGTGCTGATTTTTTTCCATTGACCCCCACCCATTTAAACCAACTTCCACCTAAACACTTATGGGTATTAGTCTTAACTCTGACGCAATCCAGAGGTGACTTCTGGTGCTAAAATTTCCGATGTTGTTGTCGGGGATCGAATTGAATATTTTCCTTGGGTAGGATGAAATCGAACTTTATATTATGAAGGTGCATCAGAAATTGAAACCTTTGAAGATTTCAATTGTTCACCTAGCGACTCCACTATGGCTAATCCACTGTCTCAACTCCACTGTTTCAGTGTGGTTGTTCCTGGCTACACCTAGTATCCCCTTAGGAGAAAACAACTATTAGAGCTGGTATTTGATGGTGAAAAAAGACCAGACACACTCATCTTACATATCATTCACTTGGCGACTCCATGGTTGAAGAATCGATTGGCGACTCCACTAGTTCGAAATGGAAAGAATCCTGGCTCGAAGGTTTGCTCCCTTTAATTTTTCTATTGTTCCTAGTTTTCCCAATGTTGTTCCTACTCCAAATGAATGGAATGATTATTATCCTATATTTAGAGAGCTTAAAGAGGACAACCCTGCTCATCATCTTAGTGAGTTTCATGAACTCATGCACCAGTGGGAGATACATCAAGAGGACGTATTAATGAAGATGGTCATGTTCTCGTTAGCAGGGGATGCTCGTGAATGGTATCATTCTTTACCCCCTACTAGCATTTCTTCACTTGGAGAATTTCATGCAGCTTTCAACGCCCATTGTTAGAAGTTTTATCCCTCTGGGTTGATTTTTCATAGTTGTTGTGAGGGATACAATGATTGAATTCAAAATAGAGTTGCTTCCTATGCAATCTGTGAGGATGAGCTTGGTGACTTGAATCATAAATCATTCCTTGCTCATCCTTGTTCGTCTGCATTAGAGGAAATCTATGAGGATGAAGGATGCAAGGAGGAAGAATATTCTCTAAGTGAGCTAATGGAGTTGGTAAAATCTCCCTCTGCCAAACTAGAAAGGTTGGAATCTGAAGAAATTGCAGAGGATTTTCTAGCCCTTGAAGCAGATGTTCTTGGTAGCCCTACTGAGGAGGGTAGTATTGAAGATTTCATGACTGTAGAGACCCTGTGTTCTGCTCCTGAGGTTTTTGTTGTCCCTAGATTTGATGATTATTCAAAAGAGCCCTACATCACAGGAGATGAACTAGAAGAGAATTCAGCCTATATATGATATCTATGAATCATATTCTGAGATGGATATGCAGGATATCCAAGAGTGCACAATGGATCCTTATCCTATTTTTATTAAAGGAGATTATCATGAGGAAATTAACCATCCTTGGCCTGCAGAAATCATTGAGCAGTAGAATGAAGACCAAATATTTCCCACCGGTCTTATCTATGATGACTATGAATATGAACCTTGGGAGATCCAAGAAGAAGAACCAAAGGAGCAACAAAAGAGGCAAGTTATCTCCTATCCAGAGGCTATCAACAAGAAGCCATCATTTGAGGGCAGTCACCCTGTATCAACTTCCCATCTTCTTGTGCCTACCAATGATATTCAGCCCTGCATAAGAAATTGTGGAGAAGAACAGGCCTTCTACTACAAATTTCACAGAATTTTCCACTCATTCTATGAGGCTGTCAATGAGTACATGGAGTGGAATTTCCTTCATGCCCTAGAGCTGCCCTATTTTATCTCAACTTCAGCCTTTGAAGAAAAGTTGAAGGTTGTAACCATTTTTTTGTCACGGTGGAATCACCTGTTACCAATCATCGACAGAGTAAAGAAGCTTCCATTCAGGAAGTTACTTGACTAGATATGGTGGAAATTTGATTTTACCTAATACCATGTAAATTTTGATTAGTTTAGGATTGTACATAAATAAGCTTCTTGGAGCCCTTGTCTTTTTGTTTTCATTATATTTTTCGGCATATATTCCTTAGTGGAGTGTTTTGAGCTTGACTTCATAGCCCAACAGAAGGAAACTGGAACTGTAAAAGGAGATCTTAGAGCCTTGCAAGGAGGACTCTATCCCCCATGGAGCCTAATGTTATCACATATTCTTGCAAGGGGGATTTTTTCCTGGATTTTTCCCTTGGGTGGAAAAATGCAAAGAGTAGGGTTAAAAACCCACTAAATGGTGCTTATCCTAAGTTCGTCGGAGTGATGTGACCATTTGGTGTGTTGTGCTAGGACGCGCACAAATATAAGCACCTAGAATCAGTGCGCCTCGGATCGATGGTCGTTGGCCATATCAGGGCCTCAACATGCATGGTCGTTAAAAATGGTAGAGAGGGTTGGGGAAAACAACTATGGTTTTTTGAGGCACTAAGTGACGATCAAACACACACATTGGGCCCAAAAGCGGGGAGGAATTAAACTTCTTTTCATGGCCCCGATATGCACATGCCATATCCCAGGCCGACAAGTGGTCGCTCCATAGCCGTCCCGCCGACAATTGTCCCCCACTCCATCTCTGTCCTCTGTCCGTCACATCCCTCGCTCCCCTTTCATTCCTTCACACCTGTCCTCCACTCACTGTCCCACCTGTTTCCTCTCCCCTTCTCATCTCTCACCATTTGTGCCACCTCATCTCCCGCTTGTGTCGTCCCCACAGATTTTTCCCAGCCTCCGTGTCTCCTCCACCTGGACATCGCACACCAATAAGCTTGTCGTTGTGCCAATTGTCTCGCCAGACCCTCATCCATGTCCGCTACCTAGCTATCCCTGTCTGCATCCAACTTAGCTCCAAGTGGTAGAATGCAAAGGTTTCCACGTCTCATAGGTGCGGTGCTGACTCGGGCCTTTTTTATCCCAATGAAGTAGTTATTAAGGTTGGTTGGTGGTGGTTGAACATATTTTCCACCATAAATGGAAATCCTGAGAAAGGACTGTCAGCAAGTCGGCTCAGCTGCAGTCAGCTCATCTAAAGAATGATTGTGTCCGACATAGCTCACTTATGGCAGGAGACTGCATGCACATTCTGCTAGGAAGCATGTAGACGCAAAGCCTTTAATGTGAAGACCTAGGCATGCTTCTGCTACAGGAACGAATTTTTGAAGTATAAGTATGGATTTATGTCATTTTGTAAAAGGTATTTGGTTGAGCATAGCTCCCATTTTGTAATATGTTTTAGCACCTGAATTGTGCCTGATTATGTAAGCGATTTGAGACTTTCAATTAATACAAGTCAGTTTCTTTCCATCTCTCTGTAAACACTGTGTTGAGACACTCAAAATTGGAGGATCTAGTAGAACTTTATTATGTTGTTGTAATGTAGGTTTGATTACAATAGAATAGTGACCATTTTTAATCATCTCTCCTTGTTATCTTTCTCCCTCTCGCGCTGAATGGCTCAGAATTGGAGGATCCATTCGAGTTGTTGTGGCCGCATAGTGATGTAGGTTTGATCATTGTGTTGTTGGAACTGTGTCATTTGGGCACATTTCAGTGTCTGAAACTTGGGCTCGAAAGATCATTGAGCCTGATTTTATCTTCTTCAAGATGTTGGAAGGTCGGATGCCCATAGTAGTATTGTTCTCATTTTCTCATCAAGTCTTCCATCTGCTTGCCTTTAAACTCAACCCATTGACTGAAGTTAATGTGTCCCTCACTTCCCTGTGCATTTATTGTCTGGTTTTGTGTTGTAACATCATTCTAGTGTTGAGTTTTTTCCATTTAAACCAACTTCCACCTAAACACTGATGGGTATCAGGCTTACCTCTAATGCAATCTAGAGGTGAATTTTGGTGCTAGCATGGAGTAAGGAGAAACATTTACTCTTACCATTTTATACATCAGATAAACTATGTGTTGGAGAAATATGCAGGCAATACAAAAATTGGGCACGTTTCTTCCATGAAAAAAGGAAAAAATATTTTATACCCCTACCATTAAGGATTGTATTGTTAAACACATAACTCACCTAAATGAGTTGGTAGAACATAAAAAAAAAATGGGTTTCAAGAAAGACAAACTTTTCTAAGGATTTGACACATATAGAAAATTCACCACACATATGCAGTTAGTCGGGTATGATTCACACATTATCAAAATTGAACAATTCCAAGAAGGTGGCGGAGATAATTTGGATCTCTACAAACTAGTGACCTACCACAATTCATATAATCGAGGAGAAGTAAATAGTAAAAATGATGGATACAAACATCACAATAGAGAAACAATAAATCAAAACCCTAACTCATTGACAATGTCTCAAAGAAGCACTTCATCAAGAATGAATAACAAAACCAGTGGAATGGATACTAGAAAAACACCAGTTGGAGGCTCTGATGATGGTTTTTATCACTGAAATTTTGTCCGAAATGGTTATAGAAATATAACATCTCCAAACACCTATTAGTTCACCCACAACTTCAAAAATTCATTTCCAAAAGGCACAAACTATACAACTGGTTAAAAAATTAACATGTGCAAAAGAACTATAAGAAGCACGTGCACATGCGCATGTCAGAAACGTCAAAAAAGCACACATGCGCCCGAGGCATGAATGTCTATGATAAAAGTCACGTACACCTAAGAATGACACATTTTTATTTCTTATCGGCCCCTCACCCATATCTAGTTCAGCTCCCAGGTCGATTTGACCCTCAAATCCGAGCTAAATCCAAGTGGGGGGTTGGTCAAATACCTAAGGGTGCCCTAAAGGGCCCCTTGTTCACACTAAATACTGGTTGGATAATTCCTCAAATTTTTTCTATAAAAAGATGCCATGGGTGCACTATGAATTCAAGAATCTCATTGTATTGTTATGATTCCTCTATCCTCCTACAAGGAACCTCTTTACTTCTTGGATAATACTAGCATCATCTCATTAAGCTATTCACCTCACCTCTTGAGGGAATAAGCTTGGATTTCTTCACAATTTCCTTTCTAGTTTGTTATTTGTAAGAAGATCTCTCACATAGGGGACTCAAGAGCCCTCCCTTAGAGGAAGATGGGATCCATAAGTCCCCCTTTTTCCTTGGTGTTTCCCCACTAATACAATCTATCCATTGGTGGCATGAATATTGGTCAATTGTTTGATTAATTTTGGTTCTAATTTCCTTATGCATTGTAGTTTTGTTTCTTTAGTTGTTATTAACTTAGTTGTTTGTTTACTTCATGTGATTGAGTCATTTGACTCATACACTAACTTTTTTCATGTTCATCTGACCCAATTGGACTTGCAAGTGTCCCTCTTTTTCTCATTCAAGTGGTGAAAAGGATACAACAATGGTGGAGATAAAAACTGAACAAGAAAAATCCTTGAGAAAACACATGTGTCAAACACTCCTATAAAAATAAAAACAAATCTATCACCAGTGGAAATAAACACACCAGAAGACCAGGAAAGTCCCCATGCTACGGACATAGAAGAAATCATTGAAGAACATGACTGGTCTGCACAAAGGTTGTTAGAGATGAGATAAATATTTGATGCTATTATGACTAAGGATCCCAATATATTTGAAGAGGATTCTGTCACTCTGCACCATATGGATTACAATCCTGAAACCAAAAAGTTATTGTTAGAAAAATTTAATACCAAGAATAAAAAGTCATCTTAATGATGGAAATATTATATTGAATTGGATGGGATAGCACCATATAAAATTGCATATTTTCATGGAGCTACTAGAGATGCATTAAGATAGTTAATTAACAAAATAGAGAAAGAGAATTTGGAACTAAAGAAAAGAGTAAAAGAATTAGAATTTTAGTACGAGCACCATTGTTCCCAAAACCTTTAAGTTCTATGTAACCTATACTTGAATTGGAGGAGATCCCCAAAAGCGGTATGGAATACAAAGGATCATCAATTTTATTGCAAGTTAGAAAATATGTTGGTGATGCCATACAAAAACATGTTGATATAATTTAAAAAATTGGGAGCTTGCCCAAAATATTGCTATCTTTTCCTCCAAAATAGAGAATTTCAAAGAAAATCTACAAAAAGATTTGGAGAATGATGAAGGATTTTTCAAGGAAGATGTAAATACATTTTCAACTAAAATTTTCAGTTTAAATGAAGCCCGGAGAAAGGAACAAAAATGTTCCTTTGCCCTATCATATGTAGCAAATTAATTCTCGTTGGTTAAGGAGAATTTAAGAATTAATAGAAATGATAAATGAAACTGAGGCCCTAAGGAATAAAAAGAGTGATTTATTTCTTAATCTTGTGGGTCTTACCAATGAATTAGATGGTCCTGATTTATTGATGGATACTATGTGTTGGCAACAAGATGAAGTGGAAATAAGTATGATCGTGGGGAAAGAAACCATGTGGAGAGTGAATCAACAACTGGAAGGAAACACAACACAAGTACATGCAAGAAAGCGTGCACAAAGAAAGCAACAGTTGGAAGGAATAACATCACGCGCACACGAGAGGAAGACCTAACGTCAGTAGGGTTAGGGTTTTGGTAATGTATTGTAATGGATGATGAGACAAAGATGTATAAATACCGATACTGACGTATTATTGAGGGTTCACAGATTTTGCAGTTGTTTGGATTTAGTTAGTATTCAGGTTTTTATGCATGAGAGGATGCGATAGGTAATATTTTGTTGTATGAGATATTTTGTAATTTTTTGAGCTAGAGGAGATGAGAGGAGGTATATCTTGAGGATTAGATCGCAGGCTAAGGAGCCTGATGCGATCTAGTTCACATCATATAGATCTTACCCATCTGAGGAGAGTTGTAAGCACACAACGTTGTAGATGTAGAACTATCATAATAAAAGAGCCAAGAGCCAAATCTTTGTGTATGTAGCCTAGGAGGGGGTGAACCACGGTAATATCTGTGTAATGTGATGAATTCATGCATATCTTAATCCTCTTTTCAATATTTATTTGTTGTTCTTAATGAATGAATGAGTTATTATATTGCCTATGAAATATGGTTGCGCTATTAAGGGAATAAGTTGCTAAAGATACTGCATAGTCGTTAATAATAGTATGTTGCATTTAGCAGTTCTAATAATGGTTCAATGGTCGATTTATCATATCTCATACTCAATCCTAGGCTGTAAACACCTGATTCTTGCAGCCACCCATTAAAGCTATCTTGGGTGAGACTGCACAACACATTCTATGTGTTGCATTGCCTTCTAGTTCACCAGGAGGGCCGATAGTTTTAGAGGATTTCTTGGAAACCCAAAAGGCATGAACCCTGGGTCAATGTCTTAGATGGTATAGGAGAAGAGTTAACCAACAAATGGTTTTGTTTCTGTAGGTAGGAACATGAGAGAATTGAGTAGAGGAGATAAGTCAAGAATCTGTCGGAGGTGGATTAAGAAAGGGTTAGGGAAGAGACCAATGAACCATTAGAAGGGAATTTTGAGACTGTGGAATACCACAAAAGAAGAGATCGAAATATAGTTGAGAAAAAAAGAGTTAGAGTTTGCACAGAAAGACAATAGAAATCCTAGAATAACACCTCGTAAATATCTCGAAAAATACGTGTTTACTGATTTGCACGAAGTCTTTTTCTGTGATTTTCAGCATCTACTATAGGAGTGGATACTAAGGTTGAAGGATAACCATGTGACGAAATGGATTCAACAATTAGATTGGACCTCAGTACAGATTGATCAGTTACATCAGCTGAACAACAAATTCACCTGCGCAGTAGACTTTTGGCTTGACAGTATTGTGGCAGGCTTCATAACAGAGTTTGTAGTTGACACAACGAAGTCATACAACATAGCAGAGAAAGAATTTATACATGGACCTCAAGGAAGGTACATTCGATCCCTGTATACTTCTATTAAGATACTTCTATATAAAAAAGGTGTAATAACAATGGAATAAAAAAGCTAAACTTCCCATGTGCATGGCGGAAGGGGGGAAGCACTGACAGAAAGAGGAGAAACTAAAGGAAAAAAGGATAAGGGAAAGAAGGAGGAACCCTTGGACCCAATCATGATGGACAATGAATAGATCAAGTGGATCTTGGTGTCAACGGGAAAGATGTGTAGCGGAGTACCCTACCAATACAAGGTGAATACCAAGAAGAGAGCCATAGCCACGAGGGAAGGCCTGGCGAGTGATGAGGAAGAGGTAGAGGATATCCGATATGTGGAGAAGATTGAGGAAATGTTACATGCAACATATGAGAGGAAGATGAGAGGTCCAAGAGCGATAGGAGAAGGCAGCCATCCTATCCATATTAATGTCAGTGTGGAACCCATAAACCCATGTGCGACTAATACATAAAAGAGAACACCACAGTTTAGACAACTGAATTTCAGAAGAAGTCAGACATCAGAAAGTACATCTACACAAGGAACAACAACTGGAGGAGACAGTTCAGGTAGCACTAGTCAGGTATCTACACTATGAGGAGGTAGTAGTTCAACATTCAAAATAGTCAGACATGATCCCACCATCAGGTTACCAAAATTTTGGGGAGAAGCAGCAGAAGACCCTAAGAAACATTTGTTCATTTGTGAAAAGATCTGGGAAGAAAAACATATCATTGATGAAGATACTAAACTTGCACAACTAGCTATTACGCTAAGAGACCACGCACTAGACTGGTACATGAGTATAGACACAAACAGTTTCCTTGGGACGACAAGGACACTGGCAGACATTAAGATGTTACTGATAAATGAGTTCCAGAATCCAAGCTCAGAGGATCAGTACATGAACGAGATGATCGAAATAAGTCAGAAAACAGGAGAGTATGTATGGGAGATTGATCAGAGATTCAAGCGATTGAAGGAAAAGCTAAAATATATCATGACCTAGATAGTTCGTAGCCTTCTGGGGGAAACCCTTGCATCCTACGTGATCTACGAAGACCTTTATCTGCCACAGTACCAATTTTTAAGACAACTTCAAGTAAACAAACAACACTCACTAAAAAATATAGAAAATCAACAAGCAAACAATGCCTTCTCTCAATGAACATACTATTTGGTGATGAAATCCAACATTGCATGATCAAAGTGAGAAGGGGATAGAATATGAGCAGGTGGATCAGTTACATTGGTGGCCTGCTTAAAATACTTACACCTTGGTGCAAGCTTCCTCATGGTTTTACGCATGGGTTACCATCCAATAAGCTTGAGTGATTTTGACCAACGTTTGTTCCAGGTACATCAAATACTTCCCTTCACCATCACCTTGTGTAAGGACCCTAAATATTGTGGCTACTAAGGATACCAACTCACAACCATCCTCTGGGCGAGTACAGTTGATAGTCGATTCTGAACGTATGGGTAGGGTATCAAGTCTGAAATTCTTCAAGAGAACTGGGGACAAGTGGATTGGTTAACTCCAGAGGACCCCAAATGGATTCATAATTCATGAAGCTTCGGGACCAAATGAAAATGGTTGAGGCTCACAAAGAACCCCCAATATATGATTGCACTACTATGATCGGTTGATCCTTGGAGGGATAATATTTGTTTCTCTCATGAATGGGACCTAGTCTATAACCCCTATGTGAGAGGGGGATCCCAGCTATCCTTATACAAAAATTGGATTTACTCTCCCTATAGAAAGATTTTAAGTTTGTCTTGAATTCTTTGGAGAGTTATTCTCATAGCCTATTCCAAAGCTCTAGTGTTATAGCCCTAAAATTCCCTACTCATGCATACATGGCCTTGGCCCTCTTACTTGCATATTTTTTCAAAGCATTGTTGAGAAGCTCTTCTTAAAAAACCATTTTTTAGAAGATGTATGCACTCTGCACCATTACAGCCCATGTACATACGTTGTTGCACCACTACATCTCACGTACATACACATGTTTCACCATTACAACCCACGTATGCTTGCAAAATTTGCAAGGAATTTGTTAAATGTACGGGATATTGGAAGTTTCCCAACTAATCCACCTACTATATCCCATAACCCAACCAAATAACCATCCCTTTTTCATATAAAAGGAGGTGTTGGGTTCTCATTTCAGATTGAAGCATAAGAACAATGAAACTCTGCCCGACTTCACTTCCCCTCCTTGCCCAAGATATTGCTTCCTTTTGTGAGATATTGCCTCAGCATTCCCTCATCAACCCCTTCTTCCTCCATTTAACCCATTACCTTCCATAGAAGTGATCAAAAGGTTGAGAGAAGAAGTCCATACAAGGTGCACTTGTAGCATGGTAAAGAGGAGCCTGGGCCAGGTTCATGGAACAATGTATGACTTAGATTGTAAGGTATAATCTGTGTATGATGAATAAAATAATTACATTTTCCTATCCCAAATGATGGTGTCTTGATTATTTTTATTGATTTATACTTATCATTTTAACGTTTAACCCTAACTTATGTATATAATAACATGATTGTAGTTCTTTGTTTGTCTATCTTTGGATGCAGGTCAGCCTTGGGAGGAGACATGCAGTCAATGGAACTTCCAAGCTTGAGGAGATCATCACAAGACGTGGGATCAAAGGTATAGTTACCCTATCTCTTCTATCTTTTCTTTATTTACATTAGTTTTGGTATGTTTGGGGTAGACTAGAAAATTGATTATCTTTTAGATGGTTATTCTCTATGTCTACATCTTGAACCTTGGTGTAGTTAAACGAGGGTTTTTCCTACTAGAATATAGTCCTAGTCTAATATTGGTGTAACTATATTAAGAATAAAAGTTTCTAGTTTGATTTTCATTAGCGTTCATTTCCATGGTTGTTCGTTGCACAAAGGTGAATGATAGTGAAACTGATGATGTTGGATACTTGAATCCAAAAATATGAAAAGAATGAGATGAAAAATTTCTTTTCAATGAACTTCTAGCTACATGAAAGAGAAGAGTTTCTTTTATTTCACTAAGAAAACACTCAAGAATGCAAAATTTTATACTATTTCATTCTCAACAAGAATTCAAACAAATGCCAAATTATAAAGAAATCCTTTCCAATATTCAAAACCATTGCATAGAAGTATTTCTTTGTTTGATCGCAAATGTAAATTGAATAGTTCGTCTAATGCTTCTTGCTTTCACTAATAATGAAAAATGACTTCACTACTATGATTTGAAAAGAGGAAGAAAAAGTACACAAACAAAGACACTCTCGACAGTCAATAAGAAAACAAAAGAAGAACAAACTATTCACTCAAAGAAAAACACCAAAAAGAAAAAAACCATACTTAAAATTCTTTCGGAATTGAGTAAGGGATCAAAGAAAAATTAAACAGTATTGAGATCAATGACTTTCCCTATGAAAAACCTCTAATCAATCAAGTAATCTAAAAGAGAAGCAAAAAGAAACCAAGTTTAGGAGAAAATGATTGATTTTGCAATAAGGAAAGACAACACAAACCCAATCAATACTAAAAGAATGAAAAGAAACAAGTTTTAAGTCAAATAGAAAACAAGATCTGACAGAATAGGATCTGAGCCAGAGAGGAATACCCAAGAACTATGCCCAACAAGAAAACAACCAGCAATTTTTCAAAGCAAGAAAAATTGGTGCTCTGGTAATCAAGGCACCAGAGTGATACAATGCTCCCTAATACACTATGGGGGAGCATTGATCAAGCTGTTATCACTATGAATTAAACTGGAGAGGGCGCTAGTCCTAAGAAAAGTTTTTAGACAAACACAAAAATCTCAAAAACTCAGGGAAATTCAATCAGAGACTCTGTAAGACAACTTAGAAAATCTAAAAAGATGTAATGATAGATCAAATTAGAAAACTGGATCTAAAGATAGAAAAACGGTAAGGAAAAACCAAGGAAGGAACCAAAAATGAAAATTTGTTCCCCAGTGGAGTCACCAATTTCTGTTACGGAATAATTTCCCTGTGGACATGTGAATCTTCTCTTGGAGTACAGACCCATCTACCAGGACATAAAACTACCATTGGACACTACCATTCCTATAGATTAACTTTATCCATCGAAAATGAGAGTAAGATGGATAGTATGATGTACCTCACTTTTGAAGTTTGTCCGAGCTGCTCCAATCCATGAGTTTTGAATAGTACCTGCAATAGACAACCAAAAGACAAAAGACTATCTCCTACTCTAATGGATTAGAAAAAACCAATCTATCTAGGAAGATTAAAACAAGCATAAACAAGTACATGTAAACGCATACTAGAAGGAAATATGCCCAGTATATTGATGACAAATTTAAAGAGACACTTAGAATCTTCATATGATGTCGCAATAGCCTCCCCAAGTCCTCCTCGTCCAACCCCTTGCTCGAAAGATCCACGATTAGAATAACAATAATTTGTTGATTATTTTTCCTCTTGTTCACCATGATAATGCCTCCATTTATAGTCTTTGATAGGCTCAAACACCTTGGTTTTATTTGGGATTAGTTGAGGGTATGACTCCATTAGTTGTGATATCTCCCTTAGATGCAGCCTGAGGGTTAGATTCGAGCCAAACCAACTCGATCCATCTGTAACTATCCTTAGAGAAAAAGGGGATTTCTTCCAAGTTTTTCTCAATCAATTCGATGCTCCATTACAATGGGAAACATAGCGCTACAATGCTCCCTGCTATATAGACAAAGAGCGCTAGCACTCCCTGTAGACGATCAAGGGAGTATTGATCTTCCAAAATTTTCCAAGATGACTAATTCCCATAGAAAAACACTTTGTTATGGCTATCAAATGATGGGGATTCTTATTCTAACATGTTTTAGGGTTTGTATCAAGTGTTTCCAAGGTGTCGTTCGTGATGCGACTCTTACATGATGAGAATGTGACACTTATGACACTTGTGAAAAAAGTGTGTCACTTATGACAATGAGAATGTGACATTATCGAAGTGAGGAATTTTGACGTGTAACAAGTGGTGACTATACCAATGAGAGTTGGGTTGGCACACCCTTCTTCTTCCAAACACTCTTCTAACTTGTCAATGTATATGCCAAAAAGGGTAGGGGACAATATTATACAAAGTACCTACTCCTCTATTCTCCAATGATTTAGCCAAGGCTTAGCATCTTTATGCCAACCCATATTAAGATGTGGATGATTATAAAGATAAGAAATATATAAATATTCAATGTAATAAAGTATCAACCAACGGCTAATAAAAGTACAAAGATCATAAATATCTTAACATTAGTGTAATAAAGTATCATAACCCATTTATTTATTTTATTTTCATTTATTTTTATCATAATTTTCAATTTTTTGTTTACTACTGAAAAACTTATTTTTAAAAGAAAATTGTATAGGATCTCGCCTCTTCCCTAGAATATTGGGATGGAGTGTGGCTCAATTTCCAACCACAATAGTGACTATAATGTTGAGGTACTTGACCATATTTTAACTTGGGGCCTAAGACCTCCCCTTTGGCAACATGGCTTGGGTGGGTGGTTCAACCAATTGAGTTAACCTTGAAATTAATTTAAAGTTAACATATATAAGGATATGATTAAGAGACTGGATAAGTGATATGAATCGGATTTGACAAGAACAATTGGTTATCGGCACAAGACTCTAAGATGATTAGCACATGCATATTTTAAGGCTATGGATAAATAAGGAGATCGACTTTTTAGCATGAAGGGCCCCATTCCATCACATATGATGTCCATTTTGTATTTAATATATGTTAAGTTGGGAATCATATTGTAAATAAATAATAAGACTCCATGAGACCGTTTCCATGTGGGAGAAAAGACAAACAAATAAAGAACAGAAGGAGTAATAGAGTGAAGAGAAGTTGAAGTGTTGAGGACACTTGACCTTCCAACTAACCTCTCAGTCGACACATTCTGCTATAATATGTTTCCCCATAATGGAAAGGGGTTCTTTGGCTATGAATGAAGTAGAGAATCTACCCAGATGTTACTGAGGAACATAGACATGTACCAGAGAGCCTGTAACTTTCCCATTGTTCAATAAATAAGAGCCTGGATGAAGCCATAAGAATGTTGGTTTTCCCATTTGGGTTTCCACGGTAAGATCCAAGTTTATGTGTAATGATTGTCGTGGTTTATATTTTCTTATGAATGGTCAATGTGTGCATTGTAACTTAATGGTTGTCTATTTTTTATTTAGCAAACAAAATTTCATACTAGTTATTGTCTGAGCTTGTTTTATATGAATATGGTCATTATGGGTGTGTAATATAGAGTAACATCTCTTTAACCATAGTCGTGTATTGAATTTTGAGTTGGGAATCAATGACCATCCTTCCTGAACCATTGTGAATTCAATGGGGTTTCTAATTTCGTTTTTGAGTCGTTGGGCACATTCTCAACTTTGTTGGACGTTTTATCTTCACCCACAAATCATAGACGACATGTATATTGAAAGGCAGGGTTTTCTGGGCATTCTTCAGCCACTAGGGGACAATATACACGTTTTGCAAATTCTCTTGCTATCAATTTCGCCCCATACATTTTTTTCTTGTCGATGAACATTAAAATCAACTTGCCCACGTTTTTCTTTGTTGGAAAACATTAAGTTTGACTTTCCTACATTCTTTTCTACCGTGGAACCTTCGATTTGACTTCAATATGTTCTCTTTTCTATGTGGTATTAACAAAGTCTCCCTTGGGAATTTTTATATATTTTGGGTTACCAAAAATTCCCATAAAACGTTTTTAACCACCGTGGACTCTCAAATTCACCTTCTAGATATTCTCATCAGTTGTTAGTTGCTAAATTTTCACCTCCAAGTTTTCCCCTTCATGTATGGTCACCAATGTTTCCCTTTAATTATTAATTTGGACCTAAAGTAGATACATTCCCACTGAGCTTGAATCTTGGTCGAATTCCTCCCATACATTTGACCGAAAAGCATCCTTGGTCGACTAAACCCGCCCTCCATTTGACTTTTGGTCTCTTTTGGTCAGTTTTGGTTTTCATGGTCCACCCGACTTGGGTCAATTGGACTTTGGTCAATTTTATTTTCCTTCGACCCAACTTGTATCTTCCTAATAATTTTTGTTTCAACTCAACTTCCGGGTAGCCGACTCCATATTTATTCAGGTTGACTCGACTCATGGATTGATTGGACGTTTTTTTCCCATCATCCAGAGAGCTAATATCATATTCATTTTTCAGATAATTTCATGTTGGATAAATGGATAGGCTATAAGCCTCATGTTTATGGATCATATGGTATCAAAGAAGAAGTTAAAATGCTAAAATGCATTCAGTGAGACCTGTATGGTAAATACTCACCATGGTTACAAAATAAGTGGACAAGAGTTGTTGCTATGGCTAGAGTGAAGTAGAGCGTAAAAAATGTGAGGGGAACATTATGAAGAGGAAGAAGATCCTAGGGATAGGTTGAATCGATTTGAGAAGAGCTTGGCCACATTGACATCAATGGTGTCAAAACTATTGGAAATGAAGACCAAGGAAACTCCCTCAATCGAGACTTGTCATGAAGGCCCCAAGAAGGAAGAAAAGAAGCCAAAGATAGAGCATAAGACTGAGCCAGATATGGGAGAGTGTAGCTACAATAATATGCATGTACCCTTTCGTGTAGAGGCCAAGGTGGAAATCAAGACTTATTCCAGGGAAGTGGAACTTATCAAGTTGAACCAATTGCTACAACAGATGGAAGTGTACTTTAGCATGCATGAAGTAACTAAAAAACAAAAGATTGATTTTTCTTGATTGAAGCTTGAAGGATATGCTTTGACATGGTGGGAGAGTGATGTAGTAAGAAAAACACTAGGAAATGAGCCAACAATGAATAATTGGGAAGTGTTAAAGGAAATGATAAAATCACAGTTTTATCTAATAAGATATGAGGAACACCAACAAATAGTATGGCATTACTTCAAATGGAGATAAGGACAATCAGTGCAAGAGTTCACGACAGAGTTCAGGAAGAGAGCAATTCAGATGGGAATGTCTCTCAAAAGTACAGACATGTTGGTCAAGTATTTGGGGGCATTGTTAAATAAAATTCATAGACAATTGATGTTGTTTAGACCAAATACAATTGATGAGGCCATTATTCAAGCACAATACCTTGAGGGATACAAGCATGAAGCAATAAACAAATCCTCACAATAAAGTAGAACCACAAGAGCAACAAAGGAAGAGGAAAAATAAAAAGAAGTGGAAAGAGAAAAATATTGTAGTAGCAATACAAGAAGAAACACCCTTTGTCCAACAATGTAAAGGATGTGATCGAAAGGGTCACACTAAGGATAATCGTAGGAAAATGCACCCTCAGAAGAACCCCAAATATTTTCAGAAAAAAAAATAAAAATAAAAATAAAAATAAAAAGAATTTTTATTTTTTTTTAAAAAATCATTTGATATTAGTGGATGTTGATGAATGGGTGGATAGAACATCAGAATTGGAAGGTAAAATTAACTTCACTAATTTCTATAACCCTAAATTGATCTACATATGCATACCTGGCATTTGGCCCTCTTGCATTTTTTGCCAAACCATCACTGAGTTGCTCTTCTTAAAAACTCATTTTTTGAAGATGTACGCGCCCTGCACCAATACTGACCACGTACATACACTTGTTGCACCACTATAGCTCATGTATGTACGCATGTTTCACCACTACAACCCACGTATACTTGCAAAATTTGAAAAAAATAAAAAGTTGCAAGGAATTCATTGAGATTACGAGCTATTGAGTTGTTTCCCAACTAATCCACCGCCTATAGCCCATCACCCAACTGAATAACCGTCATTTTGTCATATAAAATGAGGTGTTGGGGTCTCATTCCATATCTAGACATAAAAACAGTGAAACTCTTCCCATTTCACATCCCCTCCTTGGCCCAAGCATTTGCAACCCTTTTGTGAGAATTGCCTCAGAATTCCCCAATTTTCCTTCCTTCCTCCATCATAAGCCCATCATACTTCCCAAGAAGAAGGTTGAGAGGAGAAGCCATACAGAGGTGCACTTGGAGCTTGGTGAAGAGGAGCCTGGACCAGGTTCATGGAGTAGTAGCCGGATTTGGTTGTAAGTGATCAATGTATTATCAATAAAAGAGGTATTTTTCCTATCCCAAAACATGATGTGTCGAATGTTTGCATTTGATTTATGTTTTATTCTAACATCTAACCCTTGATTTATATATGAAATCCATGCTTGTAGTTTTTTGTTTATCTATCTTTGAATGCATGTCAAACTTGGGAGGATTTTTGCAGTCAATGAAGATATCAAGCGCGAGAGGATCATCATCGGACACTGAGTAGAGGTACAGTTACCTGATCCTTCTCATTTTGGTTTTTGTATATGAGTCTGGGATATGTTTGGGGTAGTTATAGAAGTAGGATACCTTTAAATGGTTATTGATCTTCTTACATTGTAAACCTCGGTGTAGCCATAAGGGAGTTTTTCCCACTAGCACTAATATTCAGAAAGAGGTTGCATTAGTTGGTTGCAATCGCAAGGAGAAGGCAATGACTGAAATTTTCTGCATTAAAATCCACATGAAGCAAATCAAGGTGGATTTTTTGTTCAATCCCAGTTCACAATCCAACTTGATATATGCACAATTGGTTGAGAATATTGGGTTGGAGACTCGAGATCATCTACATCCATACCCCCTAGATTGGGTAAGAAAAGATGTGGAATTGAAAGTGAGAAAGCAGTTCAAATTTAAGTTTTCCATCAATCAAAACTGTGTTGATGAAGTAGTTACAGATGTGGTTCCTCTTGACATATGTGGATTAATATTGGGAAGTCCATATTTGTACATGAGGGATGCCATTTTCAGAAGGAGAGCGAACCAATATAGACTAGTCAAGGATGGAAAATCTTATGCCATAAATGGACACCGGGACAAAACTAAGCTCTCTTTGATCAGTTCTCATCAGGAAAGAAGAATCATGGGCAGTACAAAGAAGTTTGTCTTGTTGTTTCTAAGAGAAGGAAAGTACAAGAATAAGGGAGTGAATTGGAGATGAAGGCATCCTTGGAAGAATGCAGTGACGAGTAGCATCAACAACTAAAATAAAGGATTGAATCATATAGGGACGTGTTTCAAGAGCCTCAGGGACTACCACCCAGGAGAAAGGTTGAACATGATATTCAATTGTTGCCAGAGTCACCACTGCCTAACATTAGGTTGTACAAGCAATCCATCACCGAAGAAGTTGCAACAATTGTTGGAGCAAGGAGTCATTAGACCCATTACATCACCATGTGGTTCACCCATCATCATGGTTCCAAAGAAAGATGGAAGCTGGAGAATGTACATTAACTAATGTGCCCTTAATAAGATCACCGTCAAGAATATATATCCTTTTCCAAGGATTGATGACTTCTTGGATCAACTACAAAAAGCCAAATTCTTCACTAAGTTGGACCTCAAATCAGGTTAGCAGCAAGTGAGTATCAAATAAGAATACATGTGGAAGACAATGTTCAAAACAAGACAAGATTTGTATGAGTGGTTAGTAATGCATTTTGTATTATGCAATGCACCTGCAACATTCATGAGACTCGTGAATGATGTGTTATGTCCCTTCGTTGATTCTTTTGTAATAGTATATATGTATGACATACTAATCTTTAGAAATACTTGTAAAGAGAACTTCTCACATGTGACGCACATGCTAGAGACCTTGAAGAAGAATCAATTTATTGCCAAATTGTAGAAGTTTGAGTTTACAAAGACTTCCTTGATATATCTTGGACACATTATTGGAGGAGGGGAGCTGAGGGTTGATCCATAAAATATTGAAACCATCACCCAATGGCATATACCCACCAATGTGATAGAGGTGAGGAGTTGCATGGGAGTAGCACAACATTTAAGGAAATTCATTGTAAAATTCTCCACAATAGCAACATCATTGCATGCCATAACCGCCAAAGGAAATATATTTCATTGGGGTAAGACACAACAAGGAGAATTTGAATACTTGAAGAATAAAATCAACAATTTTCTAGTCCTAGCCATGCCGAATTTGTAGCGCCCTTTTGAGCTGGAGATTGATGCTAGTGGATATGCATAAGGAGTAGTACTCATGCAAGGAGGAAGGATTGTGTGCTACCATTCAGAGTTGTTTCATGGAGCAATGCTTCACTATCCTACATATGATAAGGAGTTCTTCACAGTTGTACAAGCATTAAATAACTAGAAGCATTACCTCTTTGAAAAAGAGACTATCATACACACAGATCATCAACCCCTTCAGTGTCTACAAATTCATAGCAAGATGAAACAAGTGAGACATTAAAATTGGTTAGGTTTCTTGCAGAAATTTCATTTGTTGATTAAGTACAAGAAATGAGTCATGAACAGACTAGAAGACATGCTCACTCGACCACCACTGAAGAATATTGCAACAATGGGAATGATAATGCAGCTTGATCCTTTCACTCATGAAATTCTGAGTGAGGATTATGATGGAGATAAGGATTTCAAGGGATTCTAAAAAAAACTAAAGGAGAGGATGGTCATTTTCATGGAAGGAAATGAATAGCACTTCCAAGATGGACTTCTATGCAAGTTGGACAAACTATGCATACCCCAAGACAAAAGAGTTCGGTTGATGAGAGAAGCACACACTTCTAGGGTTGTTGGTCATTTTGGTGTGACAAAGATAGTGGAAAATCTATAGTGATATGTGTATTAGCCAAAGATGTAGGAGAAGGTGGAAAATTTTGTTAGAGGCTACATTATTTGCAACACTAGCAAGCCAAGCAACTAAAAACTTGGTTTGTACATGCCATTGCCACTACCAAATAGGCCTTGGGAGAGCATCTCCATGGATTTTGTTGGAGGTTTTCCTATGACTTGTAGAGGCCATGGATACATGTTAATTGTGGTAGACCATTTCAGAAAAATGTGTGTTCTCATTCCCTATAAGAAGACAATCTCTAGGTGAAAAGCAACTGAACTATTTTTCATCCATGTTTGGGTACATTTTGGATGTGCAACTTCCATCATTTCTGATTGCGACAACAGATTCTTAGGTAGATTTTGGATAGAACTTTGGGAAAGAAAAGATACCAAGTTGAAGTATACCACTGCCTTCCATCCTCAGATTGATGGAGAAACCGAGGTAGTAAACAAGAGGTTGGTGCAATTGTTGAGAGGGTACAATAGTAGACATCCAAAGACTTGGGATGAGAAGATAGTCTACATTCAACATTCTTACAATAGAGCACTTCGTTCTTCCACCAATAAATCTCCTTTCGAGACTTGTTTTGGTTATTCACCTCCTTCACCATTAGATAGTGTTTATGGACAACAAAAGGAAGAAGCAGTACTACAAGGAGAAGAATAGAAGGCAAGCGCATTCATGGAAAAGATCAGGCATATACATCTAAGGGTTGATGAGCAACTGAAGAAGAGCCAACAATTGTATAAAGCCAGGCATGATCAACATAGGAAAGATCATAAATAATGTGTTGGAGACTAGGTGTGGCTTTATATTTGTAGGGAATGATTACAAGGAGTAGCAAATAAAATCAATCCCCTTAGATATGGACCATTTGATATTATTGAAAAAGTGAATGAGAATGCCTTCAAGTTGAAACTTCCACCTTATATGCAGATCAACTCAGTGGTGACCATGGAATATTTGAAGTTTTTTTAACCCTCCATGCTAGATGAGGAGGAATCATATTAGGCTCTTTCTACTGTTGAAGACCTTTCACCTCATGGATTTTAGGAGTTGAAGGAAGACACAATTTTGTAGTGCAAGGAGGGGGATGAGTCGCAGATGAAATCAAGAAATGTGGTATATTGGTATCAAGGGATAGACTAGAAGGAAAGCAAAGTGGTATGACAAGAAGCATATTTCAAGTAAGTTCCCTCATCTATCATTGGTAGCTTTTGGGGAGCAAAAACCTCCCAATGGAGAGGTGTGATCTGAATTAGATTTGACAAGAACAATTGGATATCGGCACACGACTATAATATGATCAACATAGGAATATTTTAAGGGTATGGATAAAGAAGGAGATCGACTTGTTGGTGTGAAGGGCCCCATTCCATTATGAATGATGTCCATTTTGTGTGTAATAGATGTTAAGTCAAGAAACATATTGTAAATAAATAATAAGACTTCAAGAGACCATTTCTATGTAGGAGAAAATATAAACAAATAAATAATGGAAAAAGTAACAGACTAAAGAGAAGTTGAAGTGTCGGGGACACCTGACCTTCCAGCTAACCTCTCCATTGACATCGTCTTCTATAATATGTTTCCCTATTATGGAAAATGGGTTCTTTGAATGTAAATGAAGTAGAGAGGTTGCCCAAATGTTACTGAGGAGTATAGACTGTTCCAAAATGTTTAACAGGAAACATATGCTTGTCATTAATGGAAAGTACAACACCAATGATCAACAGGCAAATAGAAGGTAAGTCCAGGAAGATCGAATGATCGAAGGCAACGCTGGCAAGTACAACAGTGATGATGTCTTGAGTACAGCAGCGATGATCAACAGGAAAATAGAAGATAAGTCCAGGAAGATCGAATGATCGAAGGCAACACAACATTGATAAAATGATCGAAGGCCCGAGAAGAATTTCAGATCGTTGGATCTCATTCAAAATTCTCGTAGGAACGAGGGCCATCAGATCATAATATAGACAAGAAGAACGCTGAACAGGAGGACATATCTCAGACGTTAGATCCAAGCGCAGGACCCGACCATCGTTGGATCAAGGAGAACCTGCACACCTTTTAAAGTATAATAAGGAGAAGCGGGCATAATTGCGATATGCGAAATCGCGACTTAATATGAGCCGTCAGATCGAGGTTGAATCTGGACTGTTGATTACAGTCCATGTTGGAGTTTCGAGGATCGCGAGTTGAACATGTCAAAGATTATTAACATTAAGAATCCCGATTTCGCAATATGCTAAATTACGATTCAATCGCAGTCGTTGAATCAAGCTCAGATCTGAACCGTTGATCTAACTCCATATCGGAGTTTCGGGGATCAAGAGATGGAGATGACAAGTAATATCATCCACAAAAATCTCGACTTCGCGATATGCAAAATCGCGATGTAATCTGAGTTATCAAATAAAGATCACATCTGGACCGTCGATCCGACTCACATCAGCAAACCACATCAGCTAGGAACATGTGGCACAACCAGGTAATGACAATTGTCAAATTGATTCCACATTCCAAGCACATGTAACTCACGAATCAGGGTGACACGTGGCAGTTATTTAACACATGTGATGTCAACAGACCTACTCCATATCGGAGTTTCATGAATCGCGACATAGAGAGACAAGAAAACATTCACCACAGGAATGTCGAAATCGCAATATACAAAATCGTCAAATGATCTGAACCGTCAGATCAAGTGTTGATCAGGACCATTGATCCCACACCATTTCAGGGTATCAGGGATCGCGACTTGGAGGGTCGAGATGCATCGTCTCCAGATTCACGAAACGCAAATTCACGAAAAGCGCTTTTTGCATAGGCTCTTGGTTATGACCATAGTCATATTGGGGAAGGAGCTAGTGCATAAAAGTTCTATATCGGAACTTCGGAGATCGCAAAATGAAGTGTCGAGACATTCAGCACAGAATTGTCGAATGCCGAAATGCCGAAATGAATGCAAGATCCCATGGATTCAATCCAACGGTGCAGGTGAATTTGAATAAGATCGAAGGGCTATTGTTGCACGACACAATGAAACTGCTAGAAACCATTGATGGTTTCTACCAGAGGATACGAAGAGACTTTCGTGTGATTTTTAGAGGAGCTGAAGAGTCACATGTTATCTGCCAGTGGAATGAAGACGATTCATGGAGGAAATTGATAGATGGATGACGGTTTGAGCTCGTAACTAAAACATAAAGGATGATCTTGACTGTAATAGATAAGATGAAGAGTCTCAACTGCCAGAGAGAAAAAGGAATCTCGGTTAACACCTAGTGATGATAGACACAGGGGTTGAACTGCCAGAGAAGTTGAAGAGTCGTGATGATGATCACGCAGAGCACTCGAGAGGTGGAGGAGATTGGCGCAGTATGAGAATGCAGAGGAATGGCGAATAGTGCATGCACAAGATGAACATAAGCTATATATACATGGTACAGAGAAGAGAAGGGAAGGTTGTTGCTATTGGAGTTTCTGTGGTTGCTGTTATTGAAGGTGATTCATGTGTGAAGAAGAAGGAGAGTGCAGCAGCTGAATTGAACATAAGAGGAGCTATGCAGTGAATGGACATGGCGCACAGAGCATAAAATGCAGAAGAACAGACAACGCAAGGCATGTGTGCAGAAAGGCAATGAGGTAGACAGAGCAACGAAATGCAGCAGAACAGTGATGAGTCTGGTAATCCATTGTTGAACATCATATCTGTCTTTGTGTTTCTCATATATGTGACTAATGTTGAATGTGCCATTGTTTATTTCCCTACATTATTGTGATCATCATTGAGTGCCTTATAAATATTTTAAAAGAAGCATAATTGTTTAAGCTCGGTGACAACTGATTCACTCCCCCTCTCAGTTTTCCAACAATTGGTATCAGAGCCAACCCCTTTTATCTAAGGGTAGATCCTAGAGATTAAACATGTCAAGCCATGAAGGAAATTCAACCAATAAGGCTCCTCTGTTCAATGGAAAAAACTTTTCCTTCTGGAAAGTTAGAATGAGAACCTACATAATGGCTTTAGGTGCAGATGTCTGGGATGTGGTAGATACTGGGTATTTAAAGCCAGTTGTGCTAGCCAATAAGGATGAAAAACTAGAATTTATCTTCAATGCTAAGGCTATGAATGCTATCTTGAGTGGGCTTGTAGAAGTAGAATTCGTAAAAGTTATGCACCTAGGAATTGTCAAAGAAATGTGGGACAAACTCATTAGCAGTTATGAGGGTAATGACAAGGTAAAGGATGCAAAGCTTCAAACCTACAGAATACAGTTTGAACAACTGAAGATGAAGGAAGATGAAACTATTGGAAAATACTTTCTGAGAATAGAAGAAATGGTAAATGCAATGAAGGCACTTGGTGAAACAATTGGGGAACATTCTTTAGTTCAGAAAATCTTGAGATCTCTCCCTGATAGGTTCAACCCGAAGGTCTCTGCTATAGAAGAACTTAATGATCTAAAAACCTTACAGTTTGATCAACTTCTAGGAACATTGACTGCATATGAAATGAGAATAGTTAAAGATAAACCCACCTCCA
>SNQJ01S0000476.1:401934-427692 GCA_010110895.2 Picea sitchensis | reverse complement strand
CCAGTCAAGGGGATAGGCCCCCCGGACCCTACAGAGGGGGTACCCCCCCTCTTCACTCCCCCGCATGGAAGAGTGTAAATACTTATGGGGTGTAAATACTTCATGGGGTATAAACATGACTGAAAGTAAAAGACCTCTGAATCAGGAAGATAATCAGGCTCCACAACCAACATGCAATACCTATCAGAGAGTAGGCAAGCCATCACAATGAGATGAATTTCCTCTTTATCTAGTTCGATCTCTGCAAGCATTTGAGAAATGGGCGGTTAACTTCATTGCAACTATCAACCCCACATTTAAGAATTCAAAGGCCAAGTATATTATTACCGCAACTGATTACCTTATAGGGTGGGCGGACGAAGCATATGTTCAGGATTGTTCGACCGATACTACTGCTAGGTTCATTTTTGAAAATATTATCACTCGGTTTGAATGTCCTAGGAGTATGACCAGTGATCATGGTGGTCATTTTATCAGTAGTACAATACAAAATATTACAACATAGTTCTTGATACAACATCATAAAATTAGCCCCTACCATCTGCAAGCCAATGGAATAGTAGAGGCGTTTAACAAGATTCTGGAGAGACGATTAATGAAGGTTTGTTGTGCAAACAGGGAAGATTGGGATGACAGAGTCCCAATAGTTTTATGGGATTACAGTACAACCATAAAGAAACTCCACAAGTATACTCCATTTTAGCTAGTCTATGGGAAAGAGGTTGTGGTACCTACAGAATTCATTACCCCGAGTCTATACATTGCATAGATTAAACACATGTCGGAGGATGAATTAGTCATGCAGAGGCTTACGGAATTACAAGAAATTGAAGAGACCAAGTTTTAGCAAACTTTCATCAATCAGTTGAGAAAGCAAGGCAAAAATCTTGGCATGATAGACATATTAAGAATAAAAAAATTGTGCAAGGAGATAAGGTCCTACTTTATCACAGTCGATACCAGAAACATCCAGGCAAGTTGCACATGCATTGGTTGGAACCATTTATAGTTGTGTATATCCGACCTTCTGGAGTAGTCAGACTCGCGCAACTGGATGGTATACTTCAGCCAAGATGGGTGAATGGAGCTCGCCTAAAACCCTATGTCTCAGAACAGAGCTAAAGGACTACTTCTCTAGTCCAAAGGAGCATGTATAGTAGCTAGATTTTTAAAAAAATTGCAATTTCTATGAATTCAGCTAAATAAGTTGAAGTGTGCATTGTTGCGCCGCAACATGTAGTTCATTTTTCTATCTAAGTGTTGTTTTGATGAAAAATTGCTTACTCATGAGTGTAGGATTAGAAGAGCCATGAATATATTAATGACAGTCATTAAATGTGACAGGGACCCATTTGTGGTCAAAGGGAGAGAGAATTTGGATCCAATCCTAGTCCATGTGCCACATGAACCCAATCCAGTCATAGCCTTTATTACCGCTACAGTAACCCGTCCGAACTCTGTTAAACCATAAAGACGTGATATGTGAAGATGCCATCAATATTCATGCTAGGATTATCATCCATTGAATGGTAAGGTGTGGATTCGACCATATCCCTGACCAACTTGCTCAGTAAATGCCAGGATCACCCAATAGATTTACCATGTTAACCAGTCTCGTCAGACAACTCATCTCAAAGTTGTGTTTATAGGGTTAATGATGAATAGCTTTAGCAGTTATTACAAAATTTTCCAGCTAAGCCCGAGTATAAGGTTCTGTGAACTCGGTGTAATATGCATTATTTCCTAGAGAGAACTTAGCACCCTGCAAATTATGAATTGTTCTCAAGATTGTGAAATCCCTCAGCCCTCAGTCACGATCCCCAATCCCATTTATCATGTTGAGGTGTGTTGTCAGTTTTGAGTCACTATGCCGAGAGCTATAGGGAGCAGAAGTGCAGTTTCTAAGGATGCAGTGTCGGATGAACCCTGTGACCCCCGGGTCAAGATCATGGGTGATCTCAAAGGGAAGGTCAAGCAAGTAAAACTCCTCGACCTCAACTTGACATACCACGTTTTGTTCCCACAAATGAACATCGGTGTCATTTGGAGTGTCACTCCGGATGAGTTAGGAGGAATGCAATTCATGTCAAGGTCGGAGTTCGTCAACCTTTTTAACTCCAATATTATGAATCTCAAAGATTTGGTAGTTTTTTTCACTACTGGGGAGGTTGTGAGATGTACCAAGTTTCTCATTAGCAAGGTACATGACAAAATCCTGTGGTTGGATAGAATATACCCAATTCACACGGAGGACATCCATCATCTTACTGGACTATCCATAGAAGGCTAGGATGTATCCAAAGGATTTCAAGGTCCCAGCAAGCCTAGCAAGAAAAAGGGAGAAATCAGTTTGTATGATCGATTTCATACGCAAAGAGTGAGGGAGCACAACCAATATTGACCCCATTCTACCTGAGACATTTAGGACCACTTTCTACGTAATTTCTAGCAAGTTCATGTGGTCGTATTACAAAGGGGAATGTACATTAGATACCTTATCGGTGGAAGATTTTTGTGCCAACGACATTGTATTCAATTGGTGTAGTTACTTACTAAAATAACTCCTGGTGCCTTGCGAGGAAGCACGGGAGAAGGGTGGTACTTTCACTTACGGATACTTTTTAGTTGCATTTTCCATGTTGAAGTGGATGCCACCCACAGGAAGACCGATATCGCCAACAGATAAGGGGTGATTGGAAAAGATGTTTGAACCTTGGCACTCAAGGTCGGACTTGGAGAGCACTTCCTTCAACAACACAACGTTCTCGAAATGGTACAACAGGTTGCTAGACGAAACTCACAAGTTGCGCATTCCATAGGAATTTCTCAACCTCAACACGTGGAACACTGCATTCAGCATGAACCGCCACCACACATTCATATGGCCAAGGCATTCCAAGAGAGAATACTTCAGCACTCGGATGCTTCCATTTTACCTGCATGAGGAGGCCTTCGACAAGGAGATCATGTCATGGCCAGGAGTCAAACACAACCTGCATAAGTCGGGGATGCACTACCTTCTATTGGCAGAACTGTTGAAGAAAAAGGGCCAGGAAAGAGGGGTAGGGCCAAGATCGGGCCCGGGAGAACAAAAGAAAGAAGCTCCAGTGCAGACAGATTCAGATGAGGAGGAAGAGACACATCCACTGGAGCGCAAGAAGATAACATTACCCATGTTCCCATAGATTCTAGAGAAATCCATGTTGACAGGTAAGGATTTCAATGAAATTCTCAGTGTTTCCTTCATTAGAGACTCATTGGCCAAGAAACCCAGGATGGGGAGCTCCCTAGGAAAGGTTTTGAATCCCCAGTCGATATCATCCACCATTCCTAGCACTTGATTAGTGGCTGGAGCAGCCCACATTATTGATATATAGGACGAACCTAAGCCTGACACTACTCCATCCACCACCATCATTACTAAACAACCCCCATCACCCCCAAAACCCAAGTTGCCACCTCGAGAAATTGCCATCTCATCCCAAACCACCAACCCGAAGCCCATGCAGTTAGACCCTCATGAAATACCCGAGCAGAGACTAGAACTCACTGGTCCAAACCCAAAGATACCTGAGTAGAGACCAGAACTCACTGGTCAAAAACCGAAAGCTAGAGCCAACAAATTTTCCCCTTTGTGCCAATTCAGGACACTCTCCCTTCAACAGAGATGCAAACTGTACCAAAACCACAAATCCCAAGTCCTCATCGCACTTCCTCAATGACCAACATTGAGAGTGATATCCAAAAGACCACAACCCTATAATTTGAGGTCCAAAAAGAGGAAGAGGTATCAAAATTACAGAAGGAACCTGATATGACATCATGACAGACTGAAACGTCATTGCAGAATCAAATGGAGCTAGTACTCCAAAACCCACAGCAGTGCACAGAGATGATGCAGCTCTTTCTGGAAATAACAGAAGCACTACCTTTCCTGCCATCAACGTTGAGGTTGAGACTTATGCCAATCCCATCTACGGGACAAGAGTAGGTGGAGATGCCCTCAGAGCATTCAACGACTAGTGGACTCCCACTACAGGTCTGAGTACCTAGGGAGGCTACCCCTTCTTCTGCTGGCCTCACACAGTGGCCATGATCAAATTTAGTTGGGATGATTAGAGCCTCAACTGATCAATTGGAGTAGAGGCTCCATCAGGATGAAAGAGACACAGTGTTTTCAAGGGAGGAAGCACTCCTTGCCCAAGCCCGTAGGACACAGGAGAAATATGCCAAGGTCGAGGCGGAGTAGAAACTGGAAAGAGTCGAGGAGAATCTTGTCAAAGCCTAGTGTTGGCACAAGGGAAGACCCAGGGTTCACTCTAACAGTGCACCAACAAAACCTAACTACTATCCCTTTTGGAAACACCTGCAAAGCAGATGATGTCTCACCCAAAGTAGCAATAGGGGGTTGCAGGACATAGGTGTCTACAACCAGAGGAAGTGCAAGATGATTCCAGAATAACAACACAATATAACCTAGAGATTCTAAACCATATTATGTTTAGCTTCACGTAGTTAGATATATATCATTGTCTTCAATAGGAACAATAAAAATGCATAACAGTATAACAAATAGAAAATAACACAACATCAACCACAAAGAACAACAAGATTTATGTGGTTCACTCTCTCCCTAGGGCTACATCCATAGAACTACATTTCTTGGTATAATATATGAAAACATACAGTTCTATATGTGCAATTAGTAGCAGATCCTTCTCTCTCTTCCTCTTTCTCTCCCTTCCCTATGCACCCAGTTGCAGGGTTTATGTTCACACCCAGCTGAAGATCCAGAATACAGAATGATCTTACAACAGAACACTTATCTCAACGACAACAACAATAATAACCCCAATAAAAACCAACCCTCTCAATTATTCTAGACCTTTATTTGTACATTTCCTGACTCTTGGAAAACCTTAGACTGAAGCCTAGGTGTCAAAACCCTAGGTCTAAAACCCTAGGTTCCAAAACCCTAGATTCCAAAACCCTAGGTCCACATGACTCACATTTTAAGGGCTTCACCAACATGTTCTTCCTTCTTTTCCACGAGGTGCTCCAAAGAACCCATTGGTGTCTTCTTCCGCTTGCCGACTTGTCCGTGATCTATCTTCTTTGTTGCTTTGTCTTCCTTGATCTTCTCCTTTAACAACTCACTTTTTCTTTACTTCGCTCCTTGTTTTTTTCTTCTTTAACCACTTTGACCTTTTCTCAATTTGTGTGCCTTCCGTGCACTTCGTATTGTGTCTTTCTTCCTCCTTAACCTTCACTTTCTTCCTTAATACATAACCAAGGGCCAACAGGCCCCCAACACTCACTTGTGACTTGTCTCGAGTCACTTTAGGTTCGAACCTCATGTATTACTTCGACTGTAGACTGCACGGAGTAGCCTGTGTTTTCTTCTCTATCCCTCCCTATCATGTGCAGATTGTCTTTTCTGTGTCTCGTACCCAATTTCAACTGCACCTAGTACCTAGACCCTTCTTCTTTTTCTTTTAGCAAGAGTTGCAGGGAAGCTATATGTCACAATACAACTTGAACCTGCTCCCATTCACTAAACCATCCTTCCATTCCCCATTAAGGGTCTTCAACTACATATTTCCTACTTCTGTAACATAGGAAACTTTGAATGATCCAAGCCAATGTGTCTAGAACTTGAACTTGTTTTCATATCAAATTACCAAATCTCCTTGGTTAAAGGTTTTCTTCTTGATATGTCTATCGTGGCAAGACTTTTCTTGTTCTTTTTGTACCTGCTGATGAAATCCTACAATGAACATGTCTTCCTCTAATTCTACAAACTGTACAAGCCTGTCTTGAA
This sequence comes from Picea sitchensis, assembly GCA_010110895.2. Taxonomy (NCBI): domain Eukaryota; kingdom Viridiplantae; phylum Streptophyta; class Pinopsida; order Pinales; family Pinaceae; genus Picea; species Picea sitchensis. The sequence continues at coordinate 421,871 of SNQJ01S0000476.1, read as the reverse complement.
CAACAACAATGTCATCCATACCTGTAAATGCTGCAATTCTTAAACTAGGAACAAAATATTCCATAGGTACCACTGCTTCCAGGCCATAGACTAACTTGAAGGGAGTCTCTGTTTTCATATTTTTTCAAGTAGTTATATAAGCCCATAACACTGCTGGAATTATTAAATCCCAATCATCTCTGTTAACACTGCAAATCTTAGTCAGGGTTGTCTCTAAGATCTTGTTGAAAGCTTCGACTGTACCGTTCACCTATGGGTGGTATGGAGTTCTCTTCTGATGGTGAACTTCGAACTCCTGAGTCAAGGCTTCAATAGTTTTATTGATGAAGTGTGTGCCTTGATCACTCATAAGGTTCTTCGAGCATCTAAATATGGTTATGATATCCTCAAAGATGAACCGCGCAACTGTAGCTACACTACAATCCTTAACTACTCTTACTTCTACCCATCTGGTCAAATATTTTGTAGCAGTGATAATGTATCGAGCTCCTGTGCGCTTTCCCAGTGGGTTGATCAGTCCCACAAAGTAAATAGCACATTTCTCAGATTCTTGTAAGGTTAACTAAGGTGCTAAAGGCATCTCATCCCTTCTAGAAGGCTTCCCTATTCTTTGACATACATTGTAGACTCTGTAGTATTCCATAACATCCTCGTGTAAAGTGGGCCACCAGAGGCCATCTCTGAGAACCTTCTGTGTTGTTTATTTTCCTGTGTAATGTCCTTCTGCAATGCCTTCATATGCTTCTACAAGGATCAATGGTATTTCAGACTTCATAACACATCTTCTCAAGATCTCATCTGGTCCCATCTTGTATAGTTGTCCAACTATCAGTTGAAAATCTGTAGCATGGACTATCAATTGTCTCTTCTGAATAATGATATACTCATGAGGTTCCATTCATGTGGATAGGAACTAGATTGTTTTGGTGAAGTGGTCATTGACTTTTATGATGGCCAACAGTTGTGCATCCGGTAGTGTATCCTCCAGACTGGTAGGTTCCTCACCATGTTCTAACCTGGATAAGTGATCAGGTCCTTTATTCATTCTTCCTGTCTTGACCACGATCTCAAAGACATACTCCTAGTAACCATATACATATTCTTCCCCCCAACACCGGCATGTTGACTAAGTAATTCAATGCAGAATGATCAATGAACATCTTAAAATTTCCTCCCAACAAGTAGTGTCTAAACTTTTTTAGCTCATATACCATATCTAGGCCTTCTCTTTTGGTGGTAGTATAATTCCTTTCAGATGTAGAAAGCTTCCTACTAGCAAAGGATATTGGGTGATCAATGTCTCCTACACCTGGCTATGCCAAAATTTCTCCTAATGCAATGGATGAATCATCGATGTGAACATTGAATTCCTTGCTCCAATATGGAAAAACCAAAATAGGTGCAGTGACCATTTTCTGCTTTAGTGTGTCGAAGCTTTGTTGGCATTCCTTTGTCCATTAAAACTTACTATCCTTCTTTAATAGCTTCTCCATATGTGTTTTTATCTATGCATATCCCTTAATAAACTTTTTGTAATATCCAGTGTGTCCCAATGCAGTGCGCAACTGTCTAACCGAAGTAGGAGGAGGTAGATCAACAATGATAGAAATCTAGGAAGAATCTACCAACAACCCTTGTTCGCACACAATATGTCCTAACAACACTCCAAACGGTGAAAAGAAAATACACTTCTTTAGATTCAGGGCAATCTTATATTGCCTGCACTTATCTAATATTAATCTCAGACATTCAATATGATCTTTCGGTAGACTAAAAATGGTCCAGTCATCAAAGTATGCTTCCAAAACATTGTGTAAAAATTCCTTAAATGATTCAACCACCACCCTGGAAAACATGGTTGGTGCATTCTTCAAGACAAAAGGCATCACAATGTACTGAAAATAACCCCATTCTGTTGCAAATGTTGTCTTATGTTGGTCTTCCTTAGCAATTATGATCTGGTGATAGCCTGAAAATGCATTTGTGAATGAATAAACTTCTTGTCCTCCTACATTATCTAGAACCTCATTAGTAAAAGGTGTATTAAATGGGTCATGTAGGCATGCATCATTCTGTTTCCTTAGATCTACACAGATTCTGATTTCTCCTAATTTCTTATTCTGGACCACCATAGGGATGATCCATTCATATTCTTCAACTAGTTCTATGATTCCTGCTTCCAACATTCTATCTAATTCAATCTTAAATTTTTGCTTGTACTTGGGATTCAGTCTGTAAGGCCTCTGCTTGATAGGTCTTGCATCTTCTCTCAAATGGATCTTCATTTCTCCCATGGACCCTTTAATTCCCTTCATGTCTATGAACTTGGTTGGAAACAAATCCTGATAATCATGCAATAGTTATGTAATCTTACAAATAGTAGTATCATCCCAATAATCTCCAACATTTGCTAACTTAGGTTTTTGTTCTGTTCCAATGTTAACTTTCTTAATTTTAATAGGTTCCCTACAAAAGGTAATTCAATCCCTAGACCTTATATTTCTCTTTGTCCTTCAGTTTATGAAATTTTCACATTCCTAGGATCGTCATCTTCATCAGCATTAATATTATAACAACCTTGTAACCATTGAAGAGGCACAGTCCATTCATCTTTTGCTTGGTCAAGAGGGGGGTTAGGTGTCTCCTCCAAGACCTTATGTATTATGACTTGTAAATCCTGATCTACTGAGGGGTACTGGATTTCAAATACAAATGTAGTTATAAATTTCTGGGTCATACCATACCAATTTGTAGTGGCTAAACACAATTCTGCTTGAAGATACCAGTTTATGGGCATACTATCTAAGGTTTTAATGAACTTATGTACCCATTGTTCGTTGGGATTGTTGGTCCAGGATTCCTCATAACTTCACACATGGTCCTTAGGAAAAATCTGACCCATGTATCAAACTTCGCAACCTTCATCTTGATCTGGAAAGTGCACTGTCAATAAGGTGTGACATTGTACCCATTCCGCGATGTTCTTATTATGTGTTCCCCACCATCTAATCGATGTTTCTTTCAAGGCTTCATCTAGTGCCAACAATCTCTGTTGTACTGATACAATTCTCTAAAATTCAGCTAGAAATGTCTCTAAATGATTCAATCCATCAAAAGTAGGAAGATTACTTACTTCTATGCTAATCTAGCAAACTGCCTTGGTCAATCTGGAACACCTCCGCGTAGAGACTTCATACATTTTGTTCTGCCAATTTTCCAATGCTTTTTCTGAATCTGATGAGCATGAACTTTCACTTTGCCAGCTTAGATTTCCATCGGTTGTAGGATTAATGTAATTATGTTTTCTTGTTGTCAGTTTATAGATGTTTTCTAGCTCGTAGGCGTTGTCTTATTCTCTTATAGGTCATGTGTATTTGTGACCTTCATCAAGATCAAGAGGTGCAATGACCTTAAGACCATTACCCTTGAATGTCGTTCTTCTCCTTTTTAGGTCAACAACAGTCAGATTGTTGAAATCCCAATCAATGCCTAACAACGCAGGATAGGGACAATTATCATCAACTATCTCGATCACTTTGAAATCTTCAAAAGTCCTTACTTCATCGATGTCCACAGGGACATTCTCTAATCTTCCAAAGGGGCTCACCACATGTTGGTTAGCCATCCTGAGCCTAATAGGGGAGTAAACCAGTTTAGGTTTTCCCATCAGTGCCTAAGTCTGCTTCGTCATAACATTTACTTATGATCCCAAGTCGAGGACCACATAGTCCACGTTGTAGTATTCAATCTGATCACTAAGGTGCAGTTCCTTGATTGCCCTTATTTTCCTAGATACTTGATTCACAACTCTACTCAGCATAGGATCTACTCTTCCAATTTCATACTATATTACCATGTGTTGTAGTTCCTACACAACTTTTTCATCTTTAATCAAATTGATACAAGTATACAAGAATTCCATAAGCTTGCTTACCTCTTTTCCTTGTCTAGCTAGGGTAGACTAATCAAATGTTGGAGTCATTTCACATTCCCTTACTTCTGGTTGTGCCCTAGATGAAGAAGCTTGTTCTCCTAAAAATTATTTCCTTGCTTCTTCAAAAGTATGTTTTTCTCTCCTTGGATCAAACAAATGTGCCTTCTTTGCAACTCTGTTGATCCCTGATCCATTTGTAGTCTTTCCTGAAGTCACCCTATCTTCTCCTATAGCAGTGCTTCCTCTAGTAATAACAAGGACTATGGGATCCTCACCGCGAGGTTCAACTGATATTAGTTGAACTTTTTTTTTTCCACCTCATCTTTCCTTAAGTTTAGCTAACAATATTGGGAAGTCTTCAATGACATGATCAAATGAGTTACAATAGCTGCAAGTAGTACAAGGGTTCTAACAATCACTTTCCAAATGTCCTGGTTGTGCGCAATTATAGCAAATAATTTGTTCTCAACCTCGACCCATGCCTCCACCTTGTCCTCTTCCTCTGAATCCACCATGAGGGTTGAAGTTTCGTCTTCCTGGGGAATTAAACTACACATTATTTCCTTCTAACTGTAATTCTCCTTGAATTCTATATGCACCCCTTGATCTCTCATGCATGAGGTCATAAGCCCTACAATCCTTCTCATCATGCCCCACAGATTTGCAGAATGTACAATAAAGGTTGGTGGGTGTCTAGACATATTTCTGCATATAATAGCATTCATCGGGGCGACGTCTAGTTCTACATACCTCACACCATGGTATAGTAACCTGCTTCAAAGGGTTAGGGGATCCAGAGGCCAAGTATTCATTAAATAAGGGACAGTGCTCTCTGTCATGGCCCTCTGATTTGCATCTAATACACTAGATGTCTTCTCTTTTCTCCTTTCCTTTATATTTCTTCATGTCGGCTACCTGTAAAGATAAACTAGTTAATTGATTCAAAATATGACTCATACATGGACTGGATTCTCCTATAGGGGCTACTTCTAGTTTCATGGAAATCTCCAGAGCTTCAGCCTGCGAAGAGACCTTCTATTGCATCAGAGGAACTATGATGTGAGACAGGAGGGCAGGGGTGAACCATTCCTTATGTTGTTCATCCAGAATCTGAAAACTTAAATGGCTTGTCAGGGTCTCAAACCTCTTATCAAACTCCCAAACAGGTTTTTTCACCTTCTGCTTGATTTCTTTCAACTATGTAATGCATTGGGACTTCGAATTGGGTTTCTTGAACTCTACACTCAACGCAGTATTAACGTCATTTAGTGGCTTAGGTTGTACAGATCCTGAAACAAACTTCTTATACCATCTTAATGCATGATCCCTCAAGGTAGTACTAAACCGATCTCTCTTAACAGCTTCATCGATGACTTTCTTAATGCTCCAGACAGCTTCGCATAAGAACCAGTGTTGATCATGATCCTCAAATCCATCTCCTCTAAAAATAGGCAGCCTCATTTCATCTTCCATAGATCTTCCTTGGTTTCTCGACTGAGTATGTACTAAACCGCTTGTAACAGTACTTTGATTGATTTGACTACTCTGGTTGCTCTCGTTACTTAATGTTTCTAAACAAATAGGAGGATTAATAGTACTTACTTCAATAGTAAGCGTAGTCCCTGAAGTTTCTGGTTCTTCTCGACAAAGTTCCTCATCCTTTTCTTCCTCTGCCCTTGTGAACTCTGAATATTCTTTGTATTATCTCCCTGCTTCTTCCCCACTATAGAAATCTTTGTCTTGTGCCAAAGGTCTATAACTATGCTTAAACAGGTTCACAAGAGGAACCTTCCCGAATGATCTCCCACTGTGTGTGTGTCCAACCTCTGCGTCGCTATCGTTGTTTGAATTCTTGAACATTAGATTTTTAAATCCAACTGGGTACTGTATCTTAAAGATATTATTCTCATGCAATAGAATCTTAATCTTTAGCTTCAAAAAGTGTAGGAACTTTCCTCCAGGTCCCTTAAAGAAATATCTCTCTTCTTGACTATACGATTCTACTCTTTCAATAGAAAAACCAGTAATGTACCCTTCGATAGTGTTATCAAACTAGAGATCCACTGCTCTATACATAGTGTTATAAACTCTCTTGACTTTCTTAATCAAGTTTGTTGTTCAAACCACAGGTGGTCTAGATATGATCTCAAACTAGGTGTCTACTAATTTGGCTAGCCAGTCATACAACTCCTTATGAACTCCTCCAAAGAAAATCTTGTGCACGTTAGTAAAGATGTATTTCCCCAGCTAGTATTCTATACTAATGTTAGAGTTCTTGTTATGAACTACGATGAATTCCCTTTCTTGTTCTTCTATCCAATTTTGAATCTTTGTCTTTAATGGAAACCACCTTGACATTCCCTCAAGAAGATCCTGGTCCCAAAAAAGGAACAATTTGTTGGCATAGGGGCAGACCCAGGGTTCACTCTAATAGCACACCAAAAAACCTTAACTACTGGCCCTTTTGGCAACACCTATGAAGCAAATGAAGTCTCACCTGAAGTAGCAATAGGGGGTTACATAACACATATGTCTACAACCAAAGGAAGTGAAAGATGATTCCAGAATAACAACACAATATAACCTAGAGATTCTTGACCATATTATGTTTAGCTTCGCGAAGTTAGATATATCTCATTGTCTTCAATAGGAATAATAACAATGCATAACAGTATAATAGATAGAAATAACACAACATCAACCACAAAGAACAACAAGATTTATGTGGTTCACCCTCTCCCTAGGGCTATGTCCACAGAACTATGTTTCTTGATATAATAAATGAAAACATACAGTTCTATATGTGCACTTAGTTGCAGATCCTTCTCTCCCTTCCCTGTGCACCCATCTGCAGGGTTGATCTTCGCACCCAGCTGAAGATCCAAAATACAAAATTCTCTTACAACAGAACACTTATTTCAATGACAACCACAGTCATAACACCAATAACAACCAACCCTTTCAACTCTTCTAGAAATTTATTTATACATTTCATGACACTTGGACAACCTTATACCAAAGCCTAGGTGTCAAAACCCTAGGTCTAAAACCCTAGGTGCCAAAACCCTAGATTCAAAAAACCTAGAGTTCACATGACCCGCATTTTAAGGGATTTGCCAACCTGTTCTTCCTTCTTTTCCATGAGGTGCTCCAAAGAACCCATTGGTGTCTTCTTCTTGCTAAATTTTTTTCAATCTATCTTCTTTGTTGCTTTGTCTTCCTTGATCTTCTCCTTTAACGACTTTATTTTCCTTTACTTCGCTCCTTTTTTTCTTCTTTAACCACTTCGGCCTTTGCTCAGTTTTTGTGCCTTCCACGCACTTTGTACTTTGTCTTTCTTCCTCCTTAATATTATCTTTCTTCCTTAATACATAACCAAGGGCCAACACCTAGCCAGAGATAAGGAAGGAAGCACCACAACTTTCAGAATCCAGTGTCGCAAGAGAGCCTAAACAACAGATCGAGCTACTCCAGGGAGCATGGTCACAACTGTCCATTTGTGCAGAGAACCTGGATGCACAGTTGCGGGAGAGCCAGTGTGAAGTAGAACAGCAACCCAGGAAACTTCAAGAGAAGATGAAAAAATGTAGTGCTAGAAGGAAATAATGCTTGAGCAACACTACACAAACACGCAGTCGAATGCATGAGGATCTTTCACGAAGTTAGAGATTGGATGGGTATCATTGCAAGGTGAAAACAAAATATGGAGGATGTGCACGCAAGAATACAGTCACTCAATGAATAAGTTGTGGTCACCATGGATCCACTGGAGAAGCAAGAGAAATTTGATCAGATCCAACAGGAAGACAATGAGCTAAATGCTCTATTTGAAGCGCAATCAGTAGCCAATAAAGAGTTGCACGAATTGTGACCCGTTGTTCAGATAGTGTACATGCATATACATCAGGTATATGCTATACTTTATTCTGAATGGAACTCCCTATTTTCATCCAAGCCTAAAGGATTCATTACAGATATGACTCAGCAGTTCATAGTTGAAGTTTCACTCCTTTCCATTAAGTGGCAGGAAAAAAATGTGGGTTTTCAAGAATTCAGGAAGCGATCCTTAGAGTTGGTCCCAGAGTTGGGCCCTTCATTTGAAGAGGTGGAAAAGGAAATAGTGCAAGAATAATATGAAATAAAAGTGTAGACGAAGGGCAAAGGAAATCAACAGGAACTCCTAGAAGCTGAGGAAGATCCAAGGACTTGACTCGAGGGTGAGTCAAGGATTGCGGTTGGAGCCTTTTGGGCCCTTAATTTTTGGTTAGAAGTTGTGCAAGGAAGACTACAGTCCCAATTTTAGTCAAACACAAGTTGCGCAAGCTACAAAGGAGTTGGATAGTGGAGCAAGCAAAGAAATAGAAAATGGTTGTGAAGAGGGATAACACAACACCGGCAAGGAAAAGGAAGTTACAACAGAACAAGAACAAGAAAGCATCCAGAGTCTAAAGCCAGAAGATCCCACTCAGCCTATATGTATGAGATGCATATGGATGTAAAAGGGTTGGTCATTGGGTTTTTTCATAGACGGTGTAGAAAGTGTAGACGGAGTATCATTCTACTCCATGTAGGTTCTGTGATTGTAATTTGTATCCAGTTTTGGGGAAAAGGGTAGATAGAGCTCTGAGGTATGAGTCCGGATCAAAAATATTGTAATAGAGTAATGACTTGTATCTATGAGATTGCATCTGAGAAGCTCTTTTGATAATATATATGGAAGGACCTGAAATTTTGAAATATATTGTTTCATTCTATGTTTATGATTCAGAATCGTCTCTTTCATTTACTTCTTTATGTATGATAATATCAATGTGTTGTCTATGTTTACAAATTCTATCACAACTTGATTGTCTTTATTTCCAGTTATGAATGAGTTCATATATGTTCTTTGGTTATTCTGTCTTGCGCAAGGTTATGGTGAATCTTGAGGATTCTTGAAGCCTACTTAAGTATTATCCTTTCCCTTCCCTATCTTCTTGTCTTGGTTGCACTTCAGGTGATACTTCTTCTCTCAAGAGGAGATGAAAAGGCCAACGATCTAGACTACTCGTTTCCTTTTGTTGGTAACCTAAGAAGGATCCCAATCTGATCAATTCCACGGCAGCACTAGGTGCAGTTTTTATGGTGAACAAATTCTTCTTCTAGTCTCAACTCCTACATCTTTGTTCTCGATGATCTGATTTGAGGGATGCTTCTTCTGTATTCTTTTTCTCGGTGTCTTTTGATGTACTTGTTGTTCTTTCTCTTCTACTTCTAACTGATATTCTTCATCTTTCCCTTCTTCTACTTCTTCATCCTTTGCTTCTTCTTCGTGAACCTGTTGATCCACTGACTCCTTTTCTTCTTTCTCTACTTTCCACCCACCTGTCTCATCAACCATAACATTGATGCTTTCCACAACTTTGTTGAGCCTAAGATTGAAACATTTGTATTATTTCCTTGTACTCGAGTACCCAACAAGTATTTCAATGTCCACATGAGAATCAAACTTTCCCATTCTACCATATTCTCTTTTGATGTAGCATTTTCTTCCAAAAAATCTAAAGTTATTCACATTCGCTGGTCTTCCTTTCCATATATCATAGGGATTCATATCACTATTGTTTCTTATCATTACTCTGTTTTGAATATGAACTATTGTATGCACTACATTTTCCCAAAATACATCGGTCAACTTGGAATACATTAACATAGTTTGATCCATTTTCTGTATTGTCTTGTTCTTTCTTTCGACAACTCCATTATGTTGAGGTGTCCTAGAAATGGAGAATTTAATTTTTATTCCATGATTGTTGCATAAATCCATAAATTCCTTTGAATTAAACTCTCCTCCATTATCATATCTCAAACATTTTATTTTTGAATACATTTCATTTTCAACCATTTCCTTGTATACCTTGAAGTTCTCGAATGCTTCTGACTTCTTCCTGAGTAAAAAACTGCAATCATCCTTGTATAATCATCAACCAATAACATAAAATACTTCTCAACTTTTAAACCCTTTGTTCTAGTTGGTCCAATTAGATTAGTATGCCAAATTTCCAATGGTCTTGTTGTGTAGTATTCCTTTGATTTGAACTTGGTATTTGTTTTCTTTCCTTGTTGAAAATGCTTACATAGTGTGTTGGCTAGCTTTGTGATCTGGGGAATTTCTCTGACTGCTTCCTTTCTACTGACTTTGACGAGGTTATCAAAGTTTATGTGACCCATTCTTTTGTTCCATAGCCAAACTTCATCTTCCTTTCCTAGACAACAATTTTCATTTCCAATTTCACTTAATACATATATATTGCTTGAAGTTCTTACAGTTGTTGCAACCAATCTTCCTGAACCTTCTTTTCTTATGTCACACTTATGTGAATCAAATAAAAGTTGGTGACCTTGGTCACACATCTGAATTACACTTAGAATATTATGTTTCATATATTCCACTAGTAGAACATTTTCTACCTTGGTATCCTTGTTTCCAATTCTGATTGTGGGTATTCCAATGATTCTAGCTGAGTCATTTTTTCCAAAGGAGATTGATCCATATCTTTCCTTTGTCAAGGTTATAAACCCATCATCATCACTTGTCATGTGATTTGAGCAGCCACTGTCAACATACCAACCACATTTCTTGTGTTTATCTTGTAGAGAGAGTGTGCATTATTCATTGTTATACTGATTCTTCTTTATTATCCATATTCTTTGTTGAGGTTCATGTTTGTGATTTTTTTTATTCTGTTGTGATTCTCTAGGAGGGACTGTCATTCTACAATATTTTCCCATGTGTCCAAATTTGTTGCATTTGTAGCATTCCACTTCAATTCTCAAGGATTCAAACATGTTGTAGCTTCTTCTCTGTGTTTCACTAGGCCTTCTTGGATAACCATTTTGTGCATGGATTTCAAAGTTGTTTATGTTTCTGCTATTTTCTCTGCAATTTACAACTTTATGTCCAAAATTATTACATGCATAACATAAACCAAAGAAGATATTTTGATACCCGGGAGTTGAAGATCTTCTGAAAGGATATACTATTTTGAATCCTTCTTCTTCTTGAGGCCTACTTGTTTCTGATTGTCGTTGATTCTGAAATATGAATCTTCTGGGTGGAGAAGTGTCCATGTGATCTTCCTTGTAAAACTTATTATCTCCTCTGACCGTCTCTACATAGTTTCTTGAAAGTGTTTCTTGATCTATTGTTTTGGAGATTGATCCCTTTTCTGTCTGATTGTATCCAAGTTTGGACTTGTCATGATTTGTCCTTTGACTGCTGATAATATCATCCAAAAATTTTGAGCTATTTTGCATGTTTTTCTTTTGAAGATATTTTATCAATGTGACAATCTCTGCTTCCAAATTTCCAATGATCTTGTCTCTTTCTTCTAATAGTTATTTGAGTGCTTATTCAATTCTTTTGTCTTCTTCAACTTGAATTTTTAATTTAGTGATCATTTGTTCTATTTCTTCAAAGTTGGAACTTTGAGATTCCTCTTTTCTTTTTAGTTCTTCATGTAGTGACTTGTTTTTCTTCTTTTCCCTTTTCTTAACTTCTATGGCACTCATCAATTCTTCTATGTAGTCAACTTCTTCCTCTTCATATTCTTCTTTGGTGCCTTCTTCATCGAATTATTCTACTTCCGTGAATAGTACCCTTTCTGTCTCACTTCCACTATCCTCATCTTCGACTGATGAGGTGCTATCTTCTTTTATGAAAAATCTTTTCTTGAAGAATTTCTTTTTGGTTTTATTTCCTTTGTACATTTGTTTTCTATTTGAATCATCTTCTTCATTTTTTTTATTTTTCTTATGGGGACATTATTTATCAAAATGACCAATACCATCACAATTAAAACAAATCAATGGAAGCTTACCTCTATATTTTCCACCCATTCCCTTTTTCAGTCTTCTCACAAAGTTGGTTAATTCTTCATCGTATTCTGAGATGTTATTGTTGTTGCTATATTATTTTTCCTTTTGATTTCCCTTTTTCTTTGAATTCTTGGATGCTTTGAATGTTGCTTCTTTTGTAACTGGATTATCATGTTCAGTTCTCATTTCATAGGCTGTGAAAATTTTGTGTAGTTCATCCATGCTTATTGAATCTAGATCTGTTATTTATTCTAGTGTTGACATATTAGGATCAAATATCATTGGAAGATATCTTAGTACCTTTTGAACAATTATATATTCATCAACTTCTTATCTATATCCTCTTATTGCATTCATTGTTTCATAAAATCATAGGAAGTAGGCTACACTATTCTCATTTTGCTTCATCTTTAGTTGTTCAAATTGACCTATGTAAGTTTGAAGCTTCGATGACTTGAATTTTTCATCTCCTTCATAAACATTCTGAAGTTTGTCCCAAATTTCCTTTGTGGAGTTGCAATGCATAACTTTGACATATACTGAATCACTCAAACCATTCAAGAGTGCAGTTTTGGATTTTGAATTATTTAGACTGATTTTCCTTCCGTTGTCATTTGTTGGAGGAAAAACTAGTTTTTTATATCCATCTACAACTGATTGCCAAACCTCAAATCCCTGTGCTTGTACATATGTTTTCATCCTTTTACTCTAGAATGCATATTTTTGTAAATCAAATTGCGGTATTCCATTTTTATACATATTTTTTCTATCCATGCTCTACCTTCAAGTGGTTAAACTAATTTCTGAAGGAACCTGCTCCGATACCAATTGTTAGATTACTAAGGGGGAAGGGTGAATCAGTAAAAGAGATTTTTAATCATTTTAAACACAATATGTAAGTGTTAGTTATCTTTATGATCAATATACCATTATCATTCAACAAGTGCAGAGTAAATAAACCATGAATAATGAACAATCATACACATACACAGTTGCTAACGGGGAAAATCCCCATATTACTATACTAGGTCAGAGTATAGGCAGAGCATTGATCTCCCTTAAAAGATGGTTTTATTTCTAGACTACCCCAAACAATATGAACTTAAAATACAAGAGAAGGAAAAGAGGGTGTGCTTTAGGTGCTTTATGTTGGTGTTGACCTCCTTCTCCTTTGTAGTTTCTTGGACTGTTGGTCTCCTCCCAAAGCTGACCTGCAAACAATTTAGACAAAAAAGCTACAAAATATTATATCTCTACTTATCAATGTTAGGGTTCAGATATAAATGTAAATGAATTAATCAATTAAGAACAAAAACACAATATTTGGGACAGAAACAGAACTCTTCTATTAAGATGTGAAGATTACAAAAATTTACAACCTTCTTGTCGGCAGACGGTTCGCGAACTTGGTCTAGGATCCTCTTACTACTTCTCCAAGTGCATAATTTCCGTAATACCTCTAATAATAAATTGATCTCCTTGGTAAATAGGGAAGGGATTGTATACGGAGACGGATGGAGGGGGAATGTTGAGGCCAAATCTCAGAAAGGGATATGAATCTTGGGCTAAAATGGGAAGGGATTTTGGCAGAGTTTCTCTTCTCTAATGCTTGATGTTGGAATGGGACCCCAAAACCTCCTTTTATATGGCCAAAAGATGGTTATTCGGTTTGGGGATGAGCTACAATGGGTGAATTGGTTTGGAAACCCTCGATAGCACGTAAACTCTGTTGAATTCCTTGCAACTTTTTTATTTTTTGCAACTTTTGGAAGTAAACACGGGTTGTTTAGCATGCATCTTGCATATGTACATGGGTTGTCTAGTATGAAGCTAGCATGTGTACACAGGAAGTAGTGAAGCAGGATGCATAGATGCTCCAAAAAATGGTTTTTTAAAGAGACATACTCAACAGTAATTTGGAAAATTGTGCATGTAGAAAGGCCAATGCCATGTATTCATAGATAAGTCATTTTAGGGATATAACAGATGCCCCTTAATGTGTGAGGTAAGAAGAGCAACTGATGTATGAAATACATTACAATATCTTTACCAGTGAGAAGGCACCATCTACAAAATAATAATAATCTCTCTGAGGCAGGCATACCCATGCTCAAGATGAAATAATCATGGTTGCTAATCAAGTAAAATGTAGATCCATTTCATATAAATGTCTATATAAAGTGTAGTCGCGAGCAATACACAGTGGATCTACATCTCAAAATCATTTAATGATATTCAAGTATAATATAATATGCATCTTCATGAAGTATTGATGCCCGCGGTTGGAGATGAGGACATCATAGCTCAAGCAACAACTTCAATATCTTCAACTGCTTAGGTAAGAGTACAATAGGAGTGTAAGATTCACTACCCTGAGGTCTTTGACATGTCATCAGAGAAACACTGGAGGATATCGATCATCAGGCACAGAGCTTCGTCAATTTTGAATCTGGACTTGACTGAACTCATGGGATGGCCGACTCATTAAATTCAATAGAAAAACTGTAGAATGGATGACTCAGGATGGATAAAAATTCCTTTGGACAAAAGCACAAAAGATGAACAGACTCAGGCAGTGTGATATAGACATAAGTCTGTGATACAGGAGGCACCACAAACTCTCCATGTGTTTGGAAGAGTAACCAAATGGAGGATAATAGAGCTCTATGTAGTGAAAAAAAATTCCTAAGGTCATACCATATCCCAATTCTTGGCGAAAAAATGGAAGGATGTGCTTTGTCCAAGGGCGACTATCTTGCTGCTGAAAAAAGAATTGATATATCCTGTCCCCTCTTTTTGGAATATTTGATTTTTTGTCTTTTTCAAATTTTTAACGATCTTGAAAAAGAATAAAATAATGCTACATTAGAAAGGAGGAACAAGTGTCATGAACAAGAAAACTGGTTCCAAGCGCATGGAACATATTGATGCTCAAAGAAAGGATACATGTGCAGAATAAGGACACTCGGGGAAAATTCCTCCATGGGTAAAGGTGTCAGATCGCAAAGGAAAAAAGTGTTGCAAGTCTTGTGTATAAGTAATGTTTTAAAGGTTCAGTTGAGAGCAACATGGAGCCGGAATTAGGCCAAACACGCAAATATGATACCCGCAATGTGATTAAGCATGACACAACAAGACTCCTTCCATGTGAATTTTTATGAGCCTAAAGAAGGTAAGCTCAGTGGTTTTTTCTCGTTTAGAGAGTCTAAAAAAATGATAAAATAAGACTCCAAGGAGTTCCTTTTTCGCAATTAGTCCAATCGGTTCGAAAAAAGGTTAAACTTATACCGAAAATGCATCTCTTTGATACCATTTTAACTAGTGTGACTGAGACAAGATCACTCGACTATATTTTCAATTTTAAGGAGTATGAAAAGAGCTTAACTATGGACTCACAAAAATTTTATAGGTTTAGTCTCCTTAGCTTGAAAAAGTATAAAATATAACTGAGGAGAAATCTCTCGGTGAGACAAGTCTCCTGAGGCATACCTTTTTTTCCGGAATAATCTATTGGCTGGAAAAAGGGTTAAACTCATGTCGAGTAGATGTTCTTTCTGGACCAATTTAATGAGTGTGAAAGGAACAAGGTCACTCGATGATCTTTTCATATTTAGGGAGTCTGAAAAGAGATTAACTATGGACTCTGAGGGGGTTCTTTTTATGTAAGTAATCTCCAAGGCCCAAAAAAGAGATAAACCAAAACCAAGGAGAATGTTCCTTTTTCAAAAATTTAGTCCCTCAGGCCCAAAAAAGAGTTAAACTTACTCCTGAGAATACTCTTCTAGCGAACCGAAGTTCCTAGGGCATACCTTTATTCGTAAAATTAGTTGTCTAGACTGAAAAAGGGGTAAACTATCGTTGGACATATGTGCCTTCAAATTTGAGTTTGGTGAGCATGAAGGGAAACAACATTGATCGAAAATATTTTCAATTTTTTAGAGTTTGAAAAGGTATTAAAGAAGACTCCAGGGAGGATACTTTTCTCAAGTAATCCAGACGATATAGAAAACAATAAATGTAGTTTTGTTGAATTTTTCTTTCAAAATTTAAAGCGATCTTGAAAGACAAAAAAGCGTTCTCATTAGGGAGTCTCGTGGGTAAGGCCAAGAATGATGATTAGCAAGAAGAATGAGGCTTCAATATGTAATCATAGTAGGACTAACAAGGCCTCCCAAGCCTATACTCAAAACTCACAACATGGACGCCAAAGTGCAGCAAAGGATCTACCTAGGGAATCCATGTAGAGGTAGGATCTACCACCTAATTATAACACTTCTAAAGCAGCAGAGAAGGTTTTGTGTCGTACTTTGGTGCGATTGATCCTATGGAAAAGTGGAACATACAACAATATGTAGAAAGTTGGGAGTAAAAACCTAACCTATATGCAAAAGTTGAAAAAATGACTTTTACCATGGGACGATATGAGTGTAACCCATCTCAAAAAATTACCAAACTGAAAGGACAAGTCCATCAGAATGACCCAAAGATAACTCAAAAGAGAACTCAAGTAGCCACCAAGTCAGGAAAAGTGAAAAAGGGGACCAAATTAGGGAAAAAAGGGCCAAAAAAATCTATAAATAGAGGTGGACAGCTCATTTTTACCATTGGAATTTGGAAATTAACAAAATAAGTCAAAAACCCCTTTGATCAAAACGTGAATTCTGGGAGCTACGACAGACAAAAAACCCTCACACTTGGACCAAATAAGTACAAATCACTCCCTCTTTCATTTTAGTTCATTCATTTGCATTTAATTTTTTTTTTTGGGAGATGCACGCTCTTGTAAAAGGGTTGCGTCTTTGTGTACCTGGGTTGTCCATGGTCAGCCCATGTATGTACTTGGGAAGAGTAATAAACAACCTGAGTACATACGTGACTATTAAAACTACAGCGTGCATACACCTCCTTTTGTATTGAAAAAAAAATACAAGTATTAAACCCTCTCCAACTTTTCTGTGTGAGAGGATGTATGTTCACTAGAGAGAGAGGGAACATGAGGAGCTGGATGTTTTGTTTGAGGAGGAACCTGTCACCATTGCTATGGTAAAACAGTGTGGCTTATGGAATTTTTTCCAGTGTCCATTCATGAGGGCACAACTAAGGTTGCTCAATGCTCTAGTGGAGTATTGGCATCCTGATGCAAAATCTTTATGTTGGAGGGTCAATCACTTACCTCGACCACAAAGGACATCCACTTCCTAACCGACCTCTCTAGGAGAGGGGAACCAGACAACTTGAGGACTTTTCCTCTAGGTCCATATAGCATTGAGGACTACATGGGGATGTATTGTGAGGTTGGTACCGAGAAAGTAGGTTCTCAGGTGTCGATCCACAAATTTAACAGCCTCTCCCTTCACATCATTTTATTCATGATCGGGCGGATCACAGGATCCGCAACACTCCATCAGACTTCCCATGCACAGATGCACTGTGCAGTTCAATGTTTAAAGGCTACCATGTTTGACTGGAGTACTACCTGTTGGACACACCTACCACACTTAGAGGGGGGGTGAATGAGTGTGGGGCTCTTTTTCCCAAAACTTCTCTCTTACACAAAACCTTCTTAGTTAACATTCAACATTTATTCATTACCCATTGTTGTCATTTACCACCAGTTATATGAGAACATATATCAGCAACATATATTAGCAATATATCATCAACAAGTCATCACCACAAGGAACACAAAGAACACAAGATGTTTGTACAATTTTTATTTTTATTATGGACAACAATTTGGGGGTTTATTAGCAACAACTGAATAGAGTATAACTCTACAAGAGCACCAGCTCTATAATGCAAGACTCGGCTTACACCCTTAGCACCAACTAAGATGAGGAAACAATCCTCAACATATATCAATCTGTCAATAGGTATGTGACCTGTCAGTAGTGTAGCTAATGTGTGCACGTGCCCTGGCTCACTACAGCCCGCGTATGCATGTGGTCAGTGTATACAACAACCTGCATATACCTTATGAGTAGTTAGGGTTTTTCCTTCAAGATCAACTCAGATTCTCTGCAATCAATATATCATTCTCTTATGTCTCTGACTGTCCAATCTGACCACCAGCCAGTCACAACACATCCAAGCTCTCGAATAGCTTGCTTATTCTCCACAACCAATCAATATGAATGCTACTCAATCATGTATAAGAAATCAACATATTATAGCCATCATATCAGAACTGAATCATAAGAGTGTTTCTCACTCCATCAACCAATATAAACCACATCATGGAAATCATACCAATAATTCCATAGGCATTCACAACACAATAAGAAATGTTATCCATCAAGACAATAATGTAACCATACCAGTGTCTCAGTGATAGATTTGAGCCCATAGAGTACAGATATAGAACTTGCCTCATCATCCAAGAGATTGGCACTAGCTCAAACACAAATCTCCATGATTTTATCCACTATACACTCCATGTACACAGTCAGCCCGCGTATACCTTCAATGCATATGCACCCTATACACAGACAACCCACGTATACCTCAGAAACTAGGGTTTCTAAAGTTTCGAGAATTTTGTCGTCAAAATCTTCGACATTGCCGAAACTTTGATGCATCCATGAGATCCTCCTCTCGCTCTCTTCCTTGAAATAGATCTTCAATCATTCTCAATAGATGCACACCAATAAGATTCTCTCACAAGAATCTCTCCATCAATACTCCAAAAGATATTAAGAAGAAGCTCTCCATTGATCCACAAAAAGGATACTCTCCAAAAATTGTACATTTCACAAGAGATCCTAGCTTCTTATTTATACTTTCATCCTCTAGGTCACTTAACCCATTTCTAGGTCAGTTAACCCATTTCTAGGTTACTTAACCTATTTTCCTCATTTTAGGGTTAACCACTTTCCATAAATAGAAAGTTCTCCAATATTTTATCATTTAAATATTCCTTCTTGATTTTGTCACTTATTTATCATTTAAATAATGATTTCTTCTTTTAGGTCACTTTGACTTCTTTGACCTTAGTGGCTTCAAGTCTTCATATGGGGGTCCTCCAACTTCATAAGGTCATAACTCTCAAACCGTGAGGAGTTATGT
Source organism: Picea sitchensis (assembly GCA_010110895.2). Classification (NCBI taxonomy): domain Eukaryota; kingdom Viridiplantae; phylum Streptophyta; class Pinopsida; order Pinales; family Pinaceae; genus Picea; species Picea sitchensis. Next base: position 403,015 of record SNQJ01S0000476.1, on the reverse strand, counting down.
GACATTCCACATACCACTGGAAATGGCATGGCAAGCACTATCCATATAGGATAGTTTCACCAACAATTTCATTTATCTTCATCTCATTATTCCCATATACAAGGATGGGTCCTCCAACCATTCTTCTAGGATAACTCAATCCGCAAAGCATCTTTATGTGATGGATTTCACCATAAGGGTACCACTTTGGAGTTCATCCATTTGTGCACCTTATCAATCATGATAATACAATAATGAGTCATATTTTCATCAAACACACTATGTATCATATATCAAAGAATCCATCTTTATCATGTATCAATGACAACTCATTGATCCATCTTCATCTATGCATCATATCAGTGATTCATATTTATCAATTGGTTTCCACTTTTACATCTATCATTCTCATCAAGGATAATACATATACATTGTTCATCAATCATCAATCATCAATCAATCAATACTTTTACATCAATCAATCAAACCATTGGCATCAATGACAACATGATCCAACAATCTCCCCCTTTGGCATTGATGGAAATACCAACATTGATGTCAACACCAATTACCAACTATTGATGTCAACACGTAGATAAGGCATACTCTACATCAATATTCTATGTGACTATATATCCCCATCAATAAACATCAATCACATCAATGTGATTAACTCTCCCGCTTTGACATCAATGGAAAAGGGCCATTCTCCTCTTGGGGCTGCTCCCCCTTCTTGAACTCTCCTTGGGGTTGCTCCCTCTGTCTGAATGCCTTTGATATTTCTCTAAATAATCTCTCCCCTTTTTGAACAAGGGATATCACTCTGATGTAATGTTGAACATACTCCCCCTGTGACCATCACTCTTCCTAGAATTATGCTTATGTGCTCTTTCTTCAAATATAGGGCTCTTTTCTAGGTATGCATCTGATAAATATCTCCTCCTAGAATCATGGGAAGTAGAATGACTCCCCCTAAGGGTATGTCTCCCCCTATCTTCTCTGCAAGATGAACAATATGCTACCATATGACGATCCTTGGACCTGTTCATGCATCAAACTTGTTCCATACCATACATCATGAAACAATAAATATGTCATCAAT
>SNQJ01S0000476.1:379271-401924 GCA_010110895.2 Picea sitchensis | reverse complement strand
GTTCTCTGTGTGTTGTTGATATTATGTTGTTGCATATTTGCTTCTTGTTTTGCCTATTGTCTATATGTTGCATATGTGATTGCCTGGCAGGTTCGAAATCTGAGGGATTGAGAGATTGAGTTTAAATCGTTTCTCTGTCTAAGCTAGGAGATTCCTGCAGAGAGTGCAGTGGAATACCTCCGCATAGAGTGCGTTGAGGAGGCTGGACATTTAAACCCTCATCTTTGGTGGCTCAGAAGTCGGGTTGAGTTATTCGAACCGTGCAGGTGAAGTGCAGGTCGAGTTGAAGTCTCAGAGTCAAGCCTGGGAAGAGAAGAATAGGAGAGACGTGGTTAAATTCCATGGATGTGTTTATTTTCTGTGGGCTGTCGGCATTATGCCTTTGCATATTTGCTTCTTGTTACGTATTTATTTCATATGCCGCGTATGTGATCTTATGGAAGAATTGAGTTCAGAGTGGTTCCGAGTGAAAAGTTGGTGAAAGCTCAGGAGGGAGAGTTCCTAGCTAGTATTGTGGAACAGACCCAGGTGAATCCCGAACGGGAGAAGTTTCGGAGCGAAGGACTCTTCAAGAGGAAGAGAATCGACGACTTGAACTCTTGAGAAAGAGTTAACCTCCAAGCACAAGTGGGACTCATTTTCCATCGCATTTCGGCATATTAGGGTTGGCGAGTGCAAGAGTTGCATGCACGTCGAAATCACGAATAGCGATTTCCCGATTCCGTGGGAGTCGTCGATCGTTGGAGGGACAGGTGGCACGAATCCGGAGAATCGGAGTTCCGCGTTCGGGGTTTTCAACAGCAAGGAACTTTGTGTTGAGGATTCGCGATCCGCGAAATCCCGAAGGTGATGTGGCAGAGTGGGGCCCCGAAAGATAGGAGAGCCCAGGTGGCGTTTGATTGAGGATCGACACCTCGGGGCTCGGGATTTTGAAAGGCATGTTGTTGACATCGTGAGTGGCGACATCCCGATCTGTTGACCGTTGACCATCGGCATTCGAGGTTCGGAGCTTGGAGTTGCACGAGGAGTGCGCATAGAGTTCGCGATACTGCAAAACCCGATTTCCCGAAGTAACTGCCGGGAGATCAACAGAGAGTCCTGTGGGTGACGAGAAGTCCCGTTACGGGATTGAAGGGTGTTACAACTCTTCGGACTGTGGGAAGCGAAGGTCCTAGCGAGAGAGACAGTGTCGTCGAGGGCACATGAGGTTGCGTCAATATGTAGCCCAACCACATGCAAAATGCATGCACCATGATATCCATCATACATATGTACCCCAACAGCTCAGCATCAATCCATACTCATGGGTTAGTGCCATGCACCCAAGATTTATTTTACATCGTCACCTTACATGATCTAACATAGAACCATGAAAGCCTGTAGAAAACAGTGTCATAATCCTGCAATAAACAATGTCAGACCCTACATCACAGAGTTATACCATCATATCAAACTCCAATCCTGTGCATATCCCTCTTCTTAGGATTCACCACATATGTGTGGCCTACTGCACAGACAACTCGCGTATGTACACGACCTATTCAAGGTCAGCCTATGTATGTACATGACCAATACCATTGTCAGTCATGTATGCTTCAGTAGATGACTTACTTGAGCTTCCCTTTAGTGTTTCATCTTATTCTGGTTGTTCTGTCTTCTTCACCCACGTCTGTAGAGGTTCCTGCTTCTCGAAAATTGAGCTCTGAGCATCCATCTTTTCAAAGATGTCTCCCTTTATTTCTTCATTCCTTCTTCTAGCCATGCTATGTGAAGTCCTCATCATGGAATTTCTTCTTGTGTTCCACCACTCCTGGGATTTGTGGCCAAATCCACTACAACTGTAGCATCTCATGGTGTTACAATGAACAGCAATGTGTCCTACTTGATCACATCTCCAACACCTCATGGTGTTATAAAATATTCCATTATATCTCCTTTCATAAGATCTACACTGAAAAGATTTGTGACCGTATCCATTACGTGAATAACAATTCCCATGAAAAATACTTTCATACCTTTGATTTGGTGTCCCAAAGGAAGCTTCTTGATGTCTTGCTTGCTTTATTCTTTTGGAATTTTCTCTGCCTTGTGTAGATGGTTGTTTTGCAACATTGTCTTCCTTCTTTGATGGACTTACCTCATGCTTGTTTGAGGTGCTTTCTTCAGCATATGTAGCTTCTTCTTTGTATCCAACACCTAATTTATCAAGTGGTGATCTTTGACTTTCCAATATCTCATCCAAGATTCGTGAGCTATTCAAGAATTTTTTTGACTTTTCCAAGATTCGTGAGATATTCAAGAATTTTTTTGACTTTTCTACCTTCTTTCTAAGGTCAACAATTTCAACTTCTAACTTACAACATGACTCTTCCTTTTCATTTATTTGATTCTTCAATAGTTCCTCTATTATTTTGGCTTCTTCAATTTGGGTCTTGAGATGGACAATGGTTTCAAAACTTTTTCTAATCACATCATCTACATTCATATCTTCTTTTCCATTCCTTAGTCTTGTGATATCTTCTTCCTTTTATTCTAATTGAGTCTTATTTCTCTCTTCTTGTTCCTTGATCATTTCTTTTAACTTCAAGATGTTCCTTAGACTCCTCCTAAGAAACTTCTTAGTGTTATTCGAAAGATATTTATAGTCTATATAATAATGATCACTTCTATATCTATATAAACCCTCTTCAACTTCCTTTTGAAGTTTTAATAGATTTTATTCTATTATTTTCATGGGATAAATACAATAAAACTTTACACAAACTGTTTCTATATCTTCTTCTTCACTTGTAGAGAAAAATTCATGATCATCATTGCAATCAAGGGTTTTTTAGGGTTCTTTACCTTCATTTGAAATATCTTCACGATCTTCCTTTTTGCCAAGATCAACACATAATTCTTTGCCTTCATTTGAAATGTCTTCAAGATCTTCCTGTGTGCTATCATCACTTGATTCTTTATCTTCACTTGAAATGTTTTCAAAATCACATTCAGAAATAATGCATTCAAGAGTTTTTGGAGATTCTTTACCTTTAGTGATCTTTATGGATTGATCTTCAATATCTTCTTTCTATTTCTTTCTTTGATATGCTTCCTCTAGATTTAGCCATAGATCCTTGGCAGAAGTGCATTGTCCCATGCTCTCTTTGATAGGGCTTGAGATTCCACTATGAATGGTCTTGAGGGCCAATGCATCATTCTTCTTTCCTTCTCTTTGAGCTACAAACTTTGACTTGTTCTTCAATGAAACTGATCCAGTAATGGTTGCCTTCCAAATAGTTGCTCCCATTGTCTTCAAATGTAATCTCACCTCTATTCTCCAAGTAGAATAGTTTTCCTCATCAAGGATTGGAACTTCATCATCCATTTGTGTGTCTATGGATCTCCTTCAATCTTGTTAAGGCTTGTAGTGAAGGCCTTCTCTGATACCAATTGTTGGAAACACCTACCACACTTAGAGGGGGGGTGAATGAGTGTGGGGCTCTTTTTCCCAAAACTTTCCTCTTACATAAAAAATTATTAGTTAACATTCAACATTTATTCATTACCCATTGTTGTCATTTACCACCAGTTGGATGAGAACATATATCATAAATATATCATAAACAAGTCATCACCACAAGGAACACAAAGAACACAAGATGTTTGTACAATTTTTCTTTTTATTATGGAAAACAATCTGGCGGTTTATCAACAACAACTCAATAGAGTACAACTCTACAAGAGCACCATCTCTATAATGCAAGACTCAGCTTACACCCTCAACACCAACTAAGATGAGGCAACAATCCTCAACAGATATCAATCTGTCAATAGATACGCGACCTGACAGTAGTGCAGCCAGTGTGTGCATGTGCTCTGGCTCACTACAGCCCACGTATGCACACGGTCAGTGTATACAACAACCTACGTATACCCTCTGATTTGTTAGGGTTTGTCCTTCAAGATCAACTCAAATTCTATGCAATCAATATATCATTCTCTTCTGTCTCTGACTGTCCAATCTGACCACCAGTCAGTCACAACACATCCAAGCTCTCCAATAGCTTTCTCATGCTCCACAACTAATCAATATGAATGTTACTAAATCATGTATAAGCAATCAACATACTATATCCATCATATCATAATTGAATCATAAGAGTTTTTCTCACTCCATCAACCAATATAAACCACATCATGGTAATCATACCAAGAATTCCCTAGGCATTCACAACACAATAATCAATGTTATCCATCGAGACAATAATGTAACCATACTAGTGTCTCAGTGATAGATATGAGCCCATAGAGTGCAGATCTGGAACCTGCCTCATCATCCAAGAGCTTGGCACCAGCTCAAACACAAATCTCCATGATTTCATCCACTATATGCTCCATGTACACAGTCAGCCCACATATACCTTCAATTCATATGCACCCTATACACAGAAAGCCTGCGTATACCTTAGAAAATTGGGTTTCTAAAGTTCCGAGAATTTTGTCGTAAAAATCTCTGACATAGTTGAAACTTGTATGCGTCCATGAGATCCTCCTCTCGCTCTCTTCCTCAAAATAGATCTTCAATCATGCTCAATAGAGCCACACCAATAAGATTCTCTCACAAGAAGCTCTCCATCAATACTCCAAAAGATATTCTGAAGAAGCTCTCCATTGATCCACAAAAAGGATACTCTCCAAAAATTGTACATTTCACAAGAGATCCTAGCTTGTTATTTATGCTTTCATCCTCTAGGTCACTTAACCCATTTATAGGTTACTTAACCTATTTTCCTCATTTTAGGGTTAACCACTTTCCATAAATAGAAAGTTCTCCAATATTTTATCATTTAAATATTCCTTCTTGATTTTGTCACTTCTTTATCATTTAAATAATGATTTCTTCTTTTAGGTTACTTTGACTTCTTTGACCTTGGGGGCTTCAAGTCTTCATATGGGGGTCCTCCAACTTCATAAGGCCATAACTCTCAAACCATGAAGAGTTATGTGACATTACACATACCACCGGAAATGGCATGATAAGCACTATCCATCTAGGATACTTTCACCAACAACTTCATTGATATTCATCTCATTATTCATGTATACAAGCATGGGTTCTCCAACCATTATTCTAGGATAACTCAATCCGCAAAGTGTCTTCCCATGAGGGATTTCACCATAAGGGGACCACTTTGGAGTTCATCCATTTGTGCACCTTATCAATCATGATAAGACAATAATGAGTCATATTTTCATCAAACAAACTATGCATCGTATATCAAAGAATCCATCTTTATCATGTGTCAATGACAATTCATTGATCCATATTCATCTATGCACCATATCAATGATTCATCTTTATCAATTGGTTTCCACTTTGACATCTATCATTCTCATCAAGGATAATACATATACATTGTTCATCAATCATCAATCAATCAATCCTTTGACTTCAATCAATCACTTGACATCAATCAATCAAATCATTGGCATCAATGACAACATGATCCAACACTACCATGTTGATATGCATGAACAGACAACTTACAGGCTGACGTAGGTGTACAAATAAGAAATTAGGGTTTGGCACAGTTCTATGCTCATTCTTCTTTGAGAGAGTACCTAGTATCAGCCTGAGAGAGATAGTACAGACTCGTGTTTCCTCTTTCCCAGCATTGTGCAGGTGGGCAGTTTCGATGCCTAAGCAGGGTGGAGGAAGAACCCAAGAGGCCTTCGACGATAAATTCTTTGACTGGTGGGCTCATCCGGTTCTAGTGATAGAGGACTATCCCTATGCAGGGATAAGTTTCCTTAGAGATCCTAACATGCATGTACCCCCTGGCGAGGAGGGCGACGAGATACTTAACATTTTTCTTTTTAAAGTTATTAAATTTTTAATCTTTTATATATATATATATATATTATGTGTATGTCAGAGTACTTACATAAAAATACGTTATGTCCAGATGTGGGACTTGTTTGACCGACAGACTTCACTAAGACTAGGCTTCGTCCTCGACTAGAGGCAGTACCGGCAGCAGTAGGAGGACCAGCAGTTGTAGGAGGACCCCCAGCTGAAGAGACCGATAGAGTCCTACGATGAGTAGAGAAGAACGTCATTTCTCTCACTCGTGTAGTTCCTATGGCCAAGATCGAGGATCTTCCTCTGGCTATGCATCCATATGTAGTAGGGGTGCCTTGGACTTGGGTCCAGTTATTTCAGCATCTTGTGAACACCTTTGTCCACTACAGCAGGGCCAATAAGCCTAGACCTTAGATAGCGTTGGACTACTTATGTGTCGAGGGAAATTTATGTACTATATTTTTTAGGGTGTAAGCCCAAAGATGTATACCGAATACTTTTGAGATTTTCATGCCCACTTTGTACTCATGACACCATTTTTTGACACACACACACACACACACACACACACACACACATATATATATATATATATATATTGTTTTATGGATGAAATGTTTACAAATGTATTTAAATGTGTATGTGTGTGTTTGACTTTTACATGTGAGCAACATGCCAATCTAAAACTTGATTATCTATAGTATCATTTAAATGATTAAATCTCCTAGGAGCATGAATATATGTAATATAATCAAAAGATCGTTCTAAGAGACGTACCCTAAGGAATCGTCAGTGAAGAGTGGGATCATAAACATGGTAAACCCCATTTAACTGGGACACGACCAGCTCAGCATCTAAGTAAACCCGGAGGCGAGAAATACCATGTGACAGGGCATCACATGGTAATTCTATCACTGCATTGTACTTGACAACATTATCGGTTGTGTTGCCTAGACAAATACCTCCAGAATATAGAAACTGGCTCCTAGGTGTGAAAATCACCCAAGATGTGGAAGCAAGCCTCTGAGTGTGCCAGCTAGCATCGTCTGTGAACCCAACGTAAACCTCTGATTCACTTGACATCTGCCATGGTGAAAATGAAAACATAAATAACTACACGTCCACAAAACAAAAAAGAAAAACATGTATAAAAAAATATACATATATACAATAAGCCACACCCATGTGACCGACCTAAGTGTAATACTTCTTAAGGTAGAGCCCATTTCTAGGCTATGCTAAGACATTTCTCTCGAAATAAACTAGATGGTAAGCACCCTTCTCTAAAACCTCTTTCACAATGAAAAGTCTGAACCACATGGGTTTGAACTTGCCTGCCCCCAAGGGATCTTTTTCTTGGTCGTAGACCAAGACAAGATCACCTTCAGAGAAAATTCGAGGGAAAATAGACCGATCATATTGACACTTGATCTTTTTCTCATGAGCCTCATTAGCCAAGGTTGCATCTCGATGTTGCTCATCGAGCTACTTGAGATATAAATTTTGTTCCTCAAGCAATGTAGTTTCGAGCAGTAGTTACACTACCAACTTTAGAGAAGGGATTTGCCACTCAATAGGAAAGACTGCCTCCATCCCATAGATGAGTTGAAAAGGTGAAAAATCGATAACAGTCTTTACAAAAGTTTGATAATCCCATAGCGTTGAATATAACATCAAATGCCAATTTGACTTGGTTGAATTGATCATTTGTTGAAGAATAGTATTGAGAGATGCATTCATAGCTTCTACCTAAACATTCGCTTGTGGGTAATAGGGTGGAGAATGTTCATGTTTAAACCCAAGATTTGATGTTAATTTGGTCATCATTTTATTCTATAAGTGACTTCCATGGTCAGCGATAATCTATTTCGGAATACCGAATCTAGCTACTATCTTATTGAAGACGAAAAGGGAAGCATTTTCCCCGTCATTGTTAAATGTTGGAATAGCTTAGGCCCACTTAGTGAAGTAATCAACTGCTACAATGATATAAATATGCCCCCTGAAAGAATCCAGGTGACATGTAGTGAAATCAATCCCCCACTTGGTGAAGGGACCAATAGAAATAACCAGGAACATAGGAGAAGGGTGTGAATGCATATTTCGACAGAATATCTAGCATGGGTGACACTTCTTAACCGTCTCAACAAAATATTTAATTAATTAGGACCAGAAGTATCCTACTCGAAGAATCTTTTGGGATGTCGCCAACCCATATAAATGACCGCCACATGCTCCGATGTGACAGTCATCCAAAACAAGCTATGCTTCTTCAGGAGTAAGACATCATCGAAGAATGCAATCCAAACCTCGACGATACAAATTTTCATCAAGGATGAGGTAGTTCCATGCTTGGTGTCATATTCGTCTACGCTCCTCGTGAGAAGCATAAGCAGGGCACTTCAAAGTATAGATATATAAAAGTATATCTCCATACCAGGGGTCTGAATATGAAATTAGAAAAATATCTCCAATAATTGGTCACTCTTTGGGAGAAACATCACCACTTTTGACCAGAAGTTCCGAGATTAACTCTGTGAAGACCAAGGACATTTTATATTTCTCCAAAACAAAATCCAAGTTAAACTCTTGGAGGATAACTATCCACCGACTGATTTTTTCAACGATGACCTGTTGGGTTAACACATATTGAAAGGGATTGATGATGACAACGACAGTGGTCTTGCAAAGTAATATATAGTGACAGAATCGTTGGACAACGTGAACAACTACCAAAGTGATTTCCTTAACATGTGAGTAGTTGAGTTCCAGTCCCACTAGGCCTTGACTAAGACAATAGATAATGTGCTCATCAAGTGCATCATCCTCTTGTACCAAGACCATGTTGATTATGGAATCTGCAACAACCACATATAACAAGAAATCCTTGTCGTAATCAGGAGGCCTGAGCAGAGGGGTAGACATCAGAGCATGTTTCAATGCATCAAAAGAGTGTTGAGATACTTTTTCCCAACATAATGGGACTCCCTTCCTTAGAATACGCATGGACCCTTTCGTAATCTCGTCATAATTAGCCACAAAACACCGAAGAAAGTTTTATTTCCCCTGTAAACTCTGAAGTTGGGCTATTGTGAGAGGCGGAGGTAATTGAAATATCCTCTCAACCTTAAGAGGATCAACCATGATCCCCTTTTTTTACACGATGAAACCTAATAAATGACCTAATGTCACACAAAAACTACACTTGTTTGGATTCAAGAGAATCTAACAGTAGCGACACTGCTCAAAAATTAGTCATAAATGGGTCGGATGATTAGATCTCTTGAGAGAAAATGATGCTAGATAATCCAGGTATGCCTCGACTATGTGTTTGAGGTCATGAAAAGTGAACTACATGGCCCACTGAAAAGTAGCTACAACATTATTTAGGCCAAAAGGAATTTTTTGATACGCGAAAGTTCTCCAAGGACAAATAAAAATCATTTTATGTTGGTCCTCGTGTTTGATTTGAATATGATTATACACCAAAAAATAGTCCATGAAATAAAATACCTTGCAACCTACACATTCATCGATGATCTAATCAATAAATGGGGTTAGAAAATTGTCTTTCGGGAAAGATTTGTTCAAACAGTAGAAATCCATACAAATGCAAATCATGCCTTTCTTCTTGTTGAGAGGAACTGGGTTTGATACCCATTCCATCAATTTTACGAGGTAGATGAAACCATATTTAAGTATTTTCTATAGCTGAGCCTTTATCGCCGCTGGTTTTTTAGGATTGACCGGGCGAAGCTTCTATCGGACTGGTTTGACACCAGGATAAGTCATGATTTCATGTTCAACAATTTTTGGATCAATTCCTGGAATATCCTCGTAAGACTAGGAGAAAACGTTGTGGAACTCCTTAAACAACTCAGTGTAGATATAAATCTCTTTGGGGGAGAAATCCACTCTGACGAAGATAGTCTCCATGATGCCAAGGGTTTTGGAGAAATTGATAGCAATCATTGCAGCAATACTTTCCATTTTTCCCTCGGCGTATACTCTGTGCGTAGCTAGAGGGTTAATAGGACTTGGGCTATCTCCATTCATGGTTGTAACAAACTCTCTTGCCTCTATTCTCCTAATCTTGGGAAGAAAATAAGATCTATGGTGAAGATCATCCCAAGGTCCGTCGGGACCAGTCATTGCCTCCAGAATCACCTCGTCAGAGGGAAAGACTAATTCTAAAGGGTCCTAATCGATGAGAGAGTATTGAGCCCAAATAGGCTCAAGAACTGGATCTAAATCCTATGGGGGTGTCGGATTGGGGTTGGTCGAGGCTTGCTAGAAAACACTGTACCTGACCACAATAGAAATTAAGGGCATGGCCATGCCAAGGTGCCCTACCCCTTCCACCAAAGTCGATGGGGAAGGTAAATTCCATGGGTGGTGAGAGTAGCTCATTTTAAAAGATGACACTTGAAAAATTTCAGCCTTCGTCTCATCGAGGACAGTCGAAATAAACCTTACACCATTGGAAGGAGGTGGATAATCGAAATTTTCCATCAATGACAAAAACAATCTGAAACCTAAGTTGACAATGCCTGGCTGTGGGTTATCAATCATTAGGACCGTGGAAGCCCCCAATGAAGGGTCTGGATGAGAGAAGGACAACTAGTAGATGGTTATAATTCAACCTTCGTGCGGAAAGCATAAGACCCAAAAAATGGTGGCTACAACCGCGTGCATTGCATAAGTCCAACTCTGTCCTAACATAAGATTGTAGTTAAGAGGTGCATCAACTACTTCAACCTCGATGCACACAATTTTACCCTCCAACTACACTGGAAAAGAGGGAATTATACCGTGTGGTATGAACGATGGAACGTAAGCAACGTAGGTGACAGAGACAACTCAGGTTGGTCAATGGCCCTCCAACATGCCAATGACATCACGCAAGTCAAGGAACCCTCATCAACCACTGTAAAAAAAATGTTCCATGTCAACGATTCGGTGGTGTATGCCACTACTATCTAAAAGGATACATGGTGAGGAAGACAAGGTTTAAGGTCAATCAGATCGAAAAAGATCATCCCTGAGTTACTCGACTCCGTTGCTCCCAAGGCAGACAACATATATTTTCTCTGTGAGGGGAAACTCTGGAGAACCTTCAGAGAAGAGATTGCACAAGGGGTCTGTGCTAGATCCTCCATGATGGAGTAATTATATGCAGCCCTCGCATTTGGGTTATGAGAAGCCTTCTTGAACACACCTTTAGGGATGTGATTCATCGTCTCCCCCACTGTCTTCTCAATTTCAAGAGGATTCAATGTGTTGGAGGCCTCTTTTCCCTTCTCAACAGATTCTAGTGTTGCATAGTCATGAGTCTTGGTTGATAAATGAGCATCTACATTCATCATGTAAATGTTTGTGGTCAGGTTGTTAGGATTAGGTGGGGGGGGTCGCTGACTTCCCCTAGCCACGCTTGTGGATGCAGAATCCTGAGCCATATTTTTCCCTTATGGAAAAGGGTTTGTCAACACAACAGGATGTTGTTGTGGTAGTAGCCTCTGGGATTCCACAATTTGAGGGTACAGGTGAGTTAAGTGGTCGTCCATGAAAAGTTTGCACAGAAACTTCATCTTCCTCTTTTTAGTTTTTCCCTCGCTAGCATTGCTAGCATCATTTTTATCCCCCTTATCCTTCTTGTTTCTTTTGTTTCTTCTTTCCCTCATTCTATTAGTTAGCCTTGGGAATTTTCAATTCCACACTATGTACATCTGACTTCTGGGTTGCGGGGACAGCCAAACTAGGAGTTTGGTTGGCCACAGTCTGTTGAATCAATATTTTTTGTAATTGATTAGACAATAGATCCATGGAATTTCTTTATGTTCAGCCCATTATTCCATAAGAGTGGGGCTCGGACCTTTTTTTGGACTTATCGAGAGTTGATTATGGCACATCAGGTAAGATCTCGTAAATCATGCCAAACTGAGACTAAATTAGTTCCAGTTGTTGGTCTCTCATAATAGCCTATTCTTCAAAAAACACCTCGGACGTTGCTACGTATTTGGACATGCAAGCAACCAAATACTTTAAAAACCACTCAAGAAAAAACACAGGAGGGACCTTGAACTTAATCAAACTCTTTTGTTGCCACCATTCTCGGATATGATCTGAGATATGGTTAGCCTTAGCTTGCTCGAAGTTGGCCATCAACTCGGTGTCAGCATCGTATCTCACTGGCAACTAGAAAGGGTTTAATAAAACCATATCCAGGTCATTAAAGTAATATTACTTCGAGCTATCGAGCTCGATATACCATTTTGTTGCACCCCCTATAAGAGTGCGTTGAAACAGGCACAATTGAATCGAATCATCCTTCAACGATTTGGATGAGCACCACAAGTGAAAAGTAGTCACGTGATCACCTGGATATTCACTAGGCTTGCCCTCAAACCTAGGGACGTCGGAAGGAAACTTAGTTTGCATAGGGGTCCAACGCAGATCGTAACCTATAGGGTCATTTAAAAATATCGACAAGTATGGAAAATGTAGGGTTTCCAGAAAGGGTAGTTTTGGTTGCGGAGTATTTACATGAAAAGAGGGACCTGGATTTTGACTAGAACTAGGTTGCTAGGAAAATTTGGACTGTTGGCCAGGGTTTTGGTAGAAACAGTGACCCTGACCAGCAAAAGGAACCTATGTTTGTTGTTGCATCATCGATTGATTCCCGAAGTTAGATGACATAGCTTGCGTAGGGATTTTCCCCTATGTACTATTCCAAGGACCTTCGTTGCAGATGCACCCATCCAACCCTCTTGGCATAGGTATTGAACCTTGTCTAGGGTTCCATTATGTATAGAAGGGGTTGCCCCCGACCGACATCCCTTGCGATGGAAATGAGCCCTGCCAAGGATTCCAAAGACCTTGTGTGGAGTGTACTCCTGTCATCGCTCCCTGTGAAGGAATGGCACCTTGCATAGAGTTTTGTTGACCAAAGTTGGGGTTTCCCCAGACGAGAAACAATATGAAGAAAAATCGTTATTTCCAAATGCACCAAACAAAGAGAGCAACAATGATCCCATGAGATTCATGTTGGATGAAGGTCCCAAACTGACTCCAATGAAAAAACTATATTTAGCATTAGGCCTGATCAGTTGCTGAAATGAACCACCAAGAGAAGGGTACGAAGGAGGTATATGACCCCCGCCATAAGGAATAGCATTAAACAAGGAAGTGGTGCCCACGACAGATCCTTGCAAGGGATATTTAGAGCTCCCTTCCCCTAGACCCATGGTATATAAAGTAGACTAAGTAAGAACCAATTTTCAGTCAAAACCAGGCATCCCATATGGGAAGGGAGCGCCTGATGTTTTCTGAATAAAGGGAACTATGGTGGAAACCGTCGAAGGAATTGACCCACTACTAGGAATTTGTGGGCATCGGGACAATCGTGGTCATAACAGATGGAGGTGGGGGAGGAGATGCAATGCCCCCTCCAGTGGCAGTCGCAGCGGGAGTTCGAGGACTCCCTGATGAAGTAGCAGCATTTGCTTCCATCACCACTTTTTGAATAAACTGGCATTTAGGAGAAGTCACCTCGAGATGGACTATCTAAATTAAAAGCGGTGTCGATAAGTCAGTGATCAGAGGATTTGTTGGCCTGAAACCTTTGGTCTCGATGTCAAATATGATGGATTCCTTTGGGGTTGGAAAGTATTCTCTCAGAGCTAGCTTAGGTACAGTTTCTTGTGGCCCGGTAACTTCGAACGATCCTTCTTGATCTAGCTTGCGCCTCAATGGTGGAAAAGGTGGCTCCAAATTAACTAGCGACATGCCATGAAGCCTACACGATCGGTGGAGCTTTTGATATTCCACTTTGTGAAATGATCAACCAAAATTGTAAGGTTTATCTAGTGTGAATCATAGAGCACACACTAAAACTTCCTAGAGGCAAATCAAGCAGACAACTAAATAGTCTGAAGGACAATTACGCCAATCGACACTAGAGAAACTTATCAGTGCAAGTGAAACTCAAACACGGAAGAAACCTCTAGGTATACTCTGTAAATAACAATCCAATGTTTTCCCTAGGTACCATGGTATACCCCTGCAGTCACCTGTGTAAGTTCGTAAAAATAGGCAACTAGGTTTCCATCTCGCAATCAGTCACCAGGCAGGTATAGTCGACAGTCGGGTTGATCGTAATCAGCAGGATAACAAGTTTGAATCCATTCAATGGTGCTGAAAGAAATTGGTCTGGAAGAAAACTGAGGATCTCGAATGATTTCTATGTCCACAAGGCTTCATAGGCAAATACGATCAGTGTGATTCCCAAGAAACACCCTCAATATACAATCCCCACTATGTTCGGTCCAGCTTTGGAGGGGTTATCTATGCTACCTTTCCTTACGTGACCTCATGTTTATCCCTTATGTTAGAGGGGGGTCCCAGCTAAATATTATGATGTTGGAATTTAGACACTCCCTATCTCAGACACCAATTCTTGTTTTAAATGGCCTTAAAGAGCTTCCTCTTCACACCTATTTATAGACCCTAAAACCTAAACTAGTTGGTGAACCCTACAAATAGAAAGTCTAATATATTTTAAGTTAAGCATTAATTTTATGGTCTTGATTTACACAGAGGATGTGAACATGCAACTAGTGATGTTTGGAAGAGACGAAAATGAAGAAAACTTTAGAGCATTTACATGAAAAAGAAAACTAGATACTTCGAGTTTAAAGAAAAATCTTGTAAAATCTTTGTGAAAAACAACTTTTCAAATTAATGTTTCAAGATCTTATAACTAAAATTTTCCTAAAAGAGATTTTTCGTTTCACTATGAAAAACTACTTATACTTTCAAGAAAGTAAGAAAGAATGTTGAAACTGAAACTCTTTTCTTTTGCAAACAGAAAACCTACTCTACACTACCAAACTAGGTGCATAACTAAATGCAAAATAAAAACAATGATTTTTGAAATGCTTTTAACAAGAAAAACCAAAGTAAAAATTATTTTTTGTTTTCCTAAGCATAAACAGGACAAAGAGAAAACATAACCCAATATTGACAGAGACCCTAGGCGAACTGCGCAAACGCAAGGATTCAAAAGAAACCAAAGGAGGATATACAACTTGAAAGTTCACTCTAAACCTCTAGGGAAAACAAAATAAAACCAAAAAACAAGTTGAAACCGAATCTTTAACCCAAAATAAAACCACTAACATAGACTTTGTAAAGTCCAAGAAAGCCCTGAGAAACCTAAGTCTTTTGTCAGGAAAGAGAAAGACGCATCTTTCTTAAAAACACCCTCAAGACATAGAGACGTGGATTGTTGCACCAACAGCCTACGTATGTATGCGGGTTGTCCACTGTGCAGACTCGTATGTACACGGGCTGAGCCAAAGCATAGCACGTACACCTCTGATATTTTTCAAAAAAGGAAAAATACTTGGCGGACTGACTGGGCAGGGAAATATGGTAGACACCTCGAAGGTTACCAAAGACCCTAAATTGACTCAATAAACTTGAAAAAACTCAAAAGGAATTGAAAAAACCAATTAAAACCAAAAAACCTCCCACTAAGACCCTAGAGAGACTCCCTAGTGGACTCGCTAATTCTACTAGTGGGGAAAATCTCCCTATTACTATATTGGGTCAGAGTATAGGCAGAGCATTGATCGCCCTTAAAAGACAGTTCTATTTCTAGACTACCCCAAACAATTTGAAGTTAAAAGACAAGAGAAGGAAAAGAGGGTGTACCTTAGGTCCTTTTGGTTGGTCTTGACCTCCTTCTCCTTTGTAGTTTCTTAGACTATTGGTCTCCTCCCAAAGTTGATCTACAAACAATTTAAACAACAAAGATACAAGATACTCTATCTCTACTTATCAATGTTAGGGTTTAGATATAAATGTAAATGCATTAATCATTTAAGCACAAAAACACAATATTTGGGACGAAAACATAACTTTTTTATTCAGATGTGAAGATTAGAAAAATTGACAACCTTCTTTTTGGTAGACACTCTGCCAACCTGGTCTGGGCTCCTCTTACTACTGCTCCAAGTGCATCATTCTCATAATACCTCTCACAATCAACTGATATCCTTGGGAAATAGGGAAGGGATTGTATAGGGAGAGGGATGGAGGGAGAATGTTGAGGCCAAATCTCAGAAAGGGCTGCAAAGCTTGGGCTAAAAGGGGAAGGGATTTTGGTAGAGTTTCTTTGTTCTAATGCTTGATGTTGGAATGGGACCCCAAGACCTCCTTTTATATGGCCAAAAGATGGTTATTTGGTTTGGGGACGAGCTACAATAGGTGAATTGGTTGGGAAACCCTCAATAGTCTGTAAACTCCGTCAAATTCCTTCCAACTTTTTATTTTTTGTCACTTTTGGAGGTAAACACGAGTTGTTTAGCATGTAGTTTGTGTATGTATGTGGGTTGTCTAGTATGCATCTAGCATGTGTACATGCGCAGTAGTGTAGCAGGACACGAACATGCTCCAAAAAATGGTTTTTTAAAGAGAGACCCTCAGTAGTAATTTGGAAATTTGTGCAAGTAGAAAGTGTTGGGTATATGTTATATTCTTTTCATGTGTGTGTGAGGGCGCTTCAAGTTTGACAACTATGTCTGATGATCCCTCTAGTACTGTTGACTGTGTCATGTGCACCAGGCACTTCCTAGGGAGGTCCCAGGGGGGGCCAGGTATGCCCCCCCCCCCCCTGGTTATGCATAGTGTTTGGCAACGGGCGGTAGCTCGAGGCCGACGAGGTTCGGAGAAGCGCCCCAAAAAACTTTTTGGGTGGTTTTTGCTGTTTTCAGAGGATTTTTCTATTTTTAGCAGTTTTCTAAATTAATCTTGGATTAAGGGATTAGGGTTTTGGAATCTACGGAATACCTAAAAACATTGTATATATTGTATGGTGAATGGTGAAATTTGATATAATGAATATAAGAAAGGTTTTCCCGGTTGAGGGTTTCTGGTATAAATCTTTGTCTACTATGTGAATGATCCATTGATTAATTTATGTTTTTCTTAAGAATCTATATGCATTGCTTTACCTCACAAGTTTAAAACTTATATAAAGGCCAATGCCATGTATCCATAGATAGGCAATTTTAGGGCTATAAAAATAGTACACCAGTAGTTTTACGTGGAAATCCAATGTGGGAGAAAACCACGTAATTGTTTTTCTTATATGTCTTTAAGAATTACATTCATTGGAAGCACTAACTTCCTTTTTTTCTGTAGTTGTAACTGGAAGGAGGATCCGACCCCCTATATTTTCAGGCTACAACCTGATGAAAGATCTAACTCCCCAATTATGTTGCTATAACCAAAAGGAGGAACAACCCTCTATGTTCTCCAGCTACAACCAAAAGGTGGCTACAACTACCTATCCTTTCCCCATCCAACCGCCCTGAAATATAACTGAAATGATGAAACCATTGACACACTGTCACTATGAGATATACCATTGCAAACCTAAACCAACCTATACCAACAGCCTGTAACTAACCTATTCTACTGACATGTAAGCAACATGTACCTGTAATCTTGTTGTACCAATAATACCCAATAGGTACACAACCTGTATATGTTGCAGCTTGCATATGTACACACCCTATCTATACTGCAACCTATGTATGTACACGGCCTGTCTATATTGCAGCCTTCATACACCTTCAGAAAGCTAAGGTTTTCACCTTTTCTGAAACATCAAACACTTTTCTATCTCTATCACATCAACCTACAACCTGTCACCATGTCTTATCTATAGTTGTGAGATGTGCATACATCATCTTTCATATCATGTAACCAAGTGCATCTATATCTCTCTAGTCATGTGCCATACATGTGTGTATAATAAAGAACAAGTGTAATAACCCTCACATGGACTAGAAATCAAACCCTCAATGATATACAACCTCACACTACACCAACAACTTCACTACCACTTCACAACTACGAGATCTCAACCATGTACCACAAAAACACTCAACCATATGCCAAGAAATACAAGATGTGCCTCAACACTAACAAGATGTACCAATGATAAATATCAAATATACCAGCACTATATTTCTATATATTTGGCTTATACATTAAGTGACATATAACTAATAACCTCCATAGGGAAAGTCCTCAAGCCCCCATAACCATATCTCATGTAGACAATAATATCCAACTACACATAGAAATAAGACATACCTTTTGAACTTGTAGATAGATTTGTTGTACCTAATCATTGTAGACCTTCTTGGGAGATTGATTTCAAACTCTAGAGACCTATCATCTTCATCTCCTCAAGTTTTCATGGTTTTTCCCAACCGTACGTGCCCTATTATACTTCCATCCCGCATACGTATGTGCCTTTCTCCACTACAGCCTCCATACACCTCAAAAACTAGGATTTTTTTAAGTATTTATGCAATTCTGAAACTTTCACCGTCAACCCTTCATGCTACCTCAGACTTGCATAACTTTAGATGTATCAATGAGTACCTGCAATAAACCTTACACAATAATAGATAATCAATGTACTCAATAGGTGCTAATACGAGAGCCTTCCATGTCCTCTCTTATTTATACTTCCATGTAGCTTCCTCAAGGGGTTACCTTCTAACCAACTTAACCCAACTTCCTTCTTTTACGGTTAACCCACTTCTAACCGCTTGTCCACTTATAACCACTTTATTCGCAAATAGAAAACTTCTCTACTTCTAGTTGCAAATAATTTATTTTTTATTATTTTCTTATTGCAACCCATGATTCACTCCTAGTTTCACCCACTTTGACTAGACAACTTCTTCTAGAGGTTTCTAGAATAATTTGACTTATTTGACCTTCTAGATAACTCATGAGGTTTCTCCAACTTCAAAGGGCCATAACTCTCTAACTGTGAGGAGTTACGTGACATTCCACATATCACTCGAAATGGAATGACATGTACTATCCATATAGAATAGTATTACCTACAAATATGATAATATTCATACCATTATACATCAAACAAACTTAATTCTCTTAACCATACTATTGGGGCTACCAGATTTTGCTACCAAACTTGCTTCAGGGGTTGACATCAATGAAAACCAACCCAATTAATCAACAAGGATCCTCTAGATCTTCTGGTTGGATTATTGTGATCAGGACAGTAGCAGTGGGTTCTGCATCAATTATCTATCTTTGTTTATTATTGCCTGAATTGGAGTCTGAGCCAGGGCTCAACTCTATTTCTTTGAGCTCAGCCACCAATGATTGTTTTGAGAAAAATTCATCGATGTTGTGCCAAAGGATTTTTTGAAAGTCACACCACATCCCAGTCTCCTTCGTCTTCATAGTACCCTTCTTTTCCTGTGGCTTGGAATGGTTGTCTTGAGGTTGATTATTCTATGAGTTAGGGATTCCTTTACCATACTTTGGTTGTTGTGCATTTGCAGACCCAAATTCCCACTTGTTCTGCTAATTAAATTTATTCTCGATTTTGATAACAGATATATAAGCAGCTCCCAGTGATGAGATTTACAGAAACTCCAATGTTGTTTATATGTACCTGTGTATATCCCCATGGTATTTTATAGCCATATTCCACTCAGATTATTTGATACCCATCTAAGTGCGCAAGGTATGGAGGGTATTTGTGAAATCCAACACTATTTGGTCCTAATGGAGAGGGGTGGTCTGAATCAGATCTGACAACAACAATTGGTTATCGACACAAGACTCTAATATGATCAACATATACATATTTTAAGGCTATGGATAAAGATAGAGATCGACTTGTTGGTGTGAAGGGCCCCATGCCATCACAAATGATGTCCATTTTGTATGTAATAGATGTTAAGTCAAGAAACATATTGTAAAGAAATAATAAGACTTCATGAGACCGTTTCTATGTAGGAGAAAAGATAAACAAATAAATAATGAAAAAAGTAACAGACTAAAGAAAAGATGATGTGTCGGGGACACCTGACCTTCTAACTAACCTCTCAGTCAACATAATCTACTATAATATGTTTCCCTATAATGGAAAAGGGATTCTTTGGACATGAATGAAGTAGAGAGGTTTCCCAGATGTTACTGAGGAGTATAGACATGTACCAGAGAGCCTGTAACTTTCCCATTCCTAAATAAATAAGAGCCTGGTCAAAGCCAAAAGAATGTTGGTTTTCTTGTTTGTCTTTCTGGGGTAAATTTTGAGTTTATGTGTGATGCTTGCCATTGTTTATATTTGATTATGAATGGTCAATGTGTGCATTGTAACTTAATGGTTCATATGTGTTTTATTTAGCAAATGGAATTTCCTACCAGTTATTGTCTGAGCTTGTTTTATATGAATATGGTCATTATGGGTATGTAAGACATACTAACATATTTTTAACCATAGACATGCATTGAATTTTGAGTTGGGAATCAATAACCATCCTTCCTAGGCCATTGTGAATTCAGTGGGACTTATAATTTTTTTTTTGAGTCATTGGGCACATTGTCGACTTTGTTGGACGTTTTATCTTCACCCACAAATCATAGAAGACATGTATATTGAAAGTTAGGGATGTATGAGAATTCGTTAGGCAATAGGAGACAACATACACGTTTTGCAAATTTGCCTATTATCAATTTCACCACATACATTTATTTTCATGTCGGTGGACATTAAAATTGACTTGCCCACGTTTTTCTTTGTCAACAAACATTAAATTTGACTTTCCTACATTATTCCATGTTGTTGAACCTTTGATCCAACTTAAATATGTTTTCTTGTCAAAGTGGGATTACAAAATTCTCACTTGGGCGTTTTTATATATTGTGGGTTACCAAAAACACCCGTAAAACATTTTAACCACTATGGACTGTCAAATTTTCCTTCTGAACATTCTCATCAGTTGTCGGTTGCTAAATTAACATTCCCCCTTTGTGTATGGACATCGATTTATCCATTTAATTATTGATTTGGACCTCAAGTTGTGTCATTCCAACTGAGATTGAATCTTGGTTGAATTCCTCCCTTACATTCGACCAAAAAACATCCTTGGTCGAATGAACCCACCCGCCATTTGACTTTTGGTCACTTTTGGTCGGTTTTGGTTTTCATGGTCGAACCGACTTGGGTCAATTTTACTTTGGTCGATTTGCTTTGCCTTCGACCCGACTTACATCTTCCAACTCGGTTTTTTTTCGACTCGAATTCTAGGTAGTCGACTCCATATTTATTTAGGCCGACTCGACTCATTGTTTGATTAGCCGATTTTTTCCCATCGTTTAGAGAGCTAAGATCATATTCATTTTTCAGAGAATTTTGTGTTGGTGAGATGGATAGGCTATAATCCTCCCATTTACGGATCAATAAGTTCACTAATATGGGGGCATATTTGGAATTGAAGAAGAAAAAGATATGGTTATTGATTAATAATCAAAGAATAACTTAGATTCATAATGATTTAGAGATTCAAATTCAAATAGAATAATATGATATAGAAATAATCATTAAGTGCACAAAAAGTTCCAATAACCCTTCTCAATCTACAAGATGTTTTTTGTAAACATTACAAAATAATAACTAATTCTTGTACCTAAAGAGCAACTAAATGATGATAATATGTCAACCAATAAAGGTGTGCCAATACATGTAAACGTTCATGTTAAGAAGAGACTTTCATTTTACTTTACTAAGTTTTTGAACATAATAAGATCCATCTTAAACTGGGGTTTATTAAGTACCAAAAGGGATAAAAAATAAATCAAGGTATAAGCTTCTCATTACAGATCTAAGGTGGATTTTTACACTGATTTATATTATTCTTTTATTTCATTTATTATTATGATTGGATTTTGTTTAGAAATTCCCTACTTATGAACACATTAGGTCTCAATTTTATAATTTTTTTAATTGATACGGATTATTTTGAGAACGACATGAAGGCGGAAATATAACAAAAAAATATATAGATATCTTCCATTAAACATAAAGATACAATAATGCGTGATTTTTGTTAATGACATAAATGTACTAAAATTATAAAAATACAAAGTGAATGAACTCACTAGAATGGTGGCATCTTATCTCTAAGAAGATATGTGATGGCTATGCTCATTCCCAAGAAGATGAAGATGATGTTTAGAATGAGGCTCTAGAGACCTTTTTAACATAAAGAAAATCCAAAACCATAACCCTAGAAGATGAAATGCCAAAAGGTTTGTGGGCCCCAATGGGGGTATTTGGTACGTCAACTTCCCAAGGGCATAAATTTTGCAAACGATCTCTATTTAGGGCGAACGATAGCTCGTTTGAAATTTCTATACGAGGACTACACATTTTTCCTTCACACAATGGCCAAATCCTATTGTGTGACTATGGCGGGCCCAAAAAATGTTTTCTAGGCCCTCAAAACGGCCCCAAGAGTTTAGGAATCGAAAATCTATAGAAAATTTACCAAGGTGGAAACCCCTGTTTTGAGCCAGTGGAATATGTGGGTGGCCACCGATTTCTATCTGGATAAATCCTCCCCCCTTAGGAAGTAATGGTCTCCATTGCATGAAGTCCTTGGGGAAGATTTTGTTGAATTCGAACCTTGGTGAGGTGCTTGCTTTGTTGAAGAAGTTGTCATTCTTAGCTTGTTGAAGGTTGTTATGAACCTGTTGTTGGAGAGGTTGGATCCGTTTAACCAATATGGTTGATGTTAACGATATTTCTTGTAAGGGGGCTAGAATACAGAAAGAATGGGTTAAAAGCCACTCGTCCTAAGTTTGAATGTAAATATGCCCATGTAAACAGTGAACGGATCTGGACGGCGCACATCCGCGCGCCCAAATCAACAGCGCATATGCAATTCTGGAACCCCCCCGCCTTT
>SNQJ01S0000476.1:319032-371180 GCA_010110895.2 Picea sitchensis | reverse complement strand
GAGATCTTAGCGCCTGGATCAACGGCGCTCGCGCGCTCCCATCATTATCAGTCGCTCTGTGTTTAGCCTGCGTGGGCCCTTCTCCCATCATGTCACCTTCCAGAGCCACATTTCTCCTGCCGCCGTGTGTCATCCATCCACATCCCCTCTATGGTCCGCGTGGTTTTCCTCCCTTCTCATCATCCACACATCACCTGTCACGAGTCTCCTTCCCTCCACGTCAGCCTCCCACTAAGCGTGTCCATCACACCTGCTCTCTTGCCTCTTCCGCTTATCGTCATTTTCCATGTGTCTCCCCTGCAACCTATCTCGCTCCCTCATCACTTCTTACTCCACTCCCCGTTGTTTTGGCCCCATTACTCCTTTCCCATGCCCCCACCTTCCACACTGGCCTCCACGCATATTCTTTGAGCCAGTCATTTATTCCAGGTGGCAGCGTAGGAGGCGCTCCATGCCCCGAAGGTGCCAAGTTGGACGGGCCATCCTCGATCCCGATGAAGCAGTTATTGAAGCGGTTGGTGGTGGTTAGACATCGCCTCCGCCATAATGGGAAAGCACGGCCATGAATTAAAGGCACGTCGATTCGCCGTTGGAACTGTCAAAGAGTCAGATTGCGTCTGACATAAGATGCATGACCTTTCAGAGGTTGAATGTCAGAAAGCCATGCAGACGCAAAGCCTTCAATGTAGTGTCTTTATTTCCCTGTTGTTGTAGTTCTGAGTATATGAAGGTGTTTTCGCCATTTTTGTATCGATCGATGGTAGAGCTCAGCTCCCGACTGTAAAGTTTCAGCAACCATTCTAGTTCTCTGGGTGGTGCCTCTGTGTTTGAGATTTCTTGTTTTATGAAAAACAGTTTCCCTTTTTCCATCTTTGTTTTTGTCTTATATCAGAGAGTTCATGATCGAAGGATTCGCATGGATTTTTACAGTGATGTTATGATAAAGGATTTGTTGTGACATTATTGTATTCTCTGGTCTTTTGTGCTTGAATGTAAGAGGATCTTGCGTTCGGATGCTTTCTCTTTCAGTTTGTTACAAACCTCACGTTTATGATAGACTTTCACACTTCTCTCATACAAGTCTTCCCCCCTACTCACCCTTAATACAACTCACTATTTGAAGTTTATCAAGACCTCACTCGTCATGCATACCTAGCCTAGTTTCAGAGTTGAGACGAGATTGTTCTAAGTGTGCTTCCATTTGATCACCCCTTTTAACAAATCGTGACATTAAACTGATGGGTGTCAGGCTCTGCTCCTGCAAGCAATCCAGGAGTGACTTCTGACGCTAATAGTTGCATGATCTTCTGGAGTGTAAGAGGACTAGGTCGGTGAAGCTGTAGCATGAAGAACATCAATAGATTTATCATAACTTGGTTTTACTGAGCAGTGTGGAGGCACCCTCGTAGGTGCAGTAGGAATATCTTGGTGATCTTATATAATCTTGTGGATTTGCTTCTCTTCTAACCAAGTTGCGAAGAGGGTAAAATTTTTGGTATGAGAGATTACTTTCTGACATTGTTTTGACAATACAATAGTTGGAACTACCTATGGTATCCTATAGGGTTTCCCCTCAGAGTAACAATGACTCTACGAGGTCAAAACTCATAAACAACATGACACCTCCACATATATGGTTGGCCTAAAACAAATCGTAGAATTCCAGTGGGGAAACATCACACAGTACCTCATCCTTGAAGGGCTTGATGTCATATGATAGGCAGCACTGTTGGATGACACAAAGATCTCATCTCTGGCAGATCCATCTGATGTTTTATGGTTGCGGGTGTGGTGTTGTCGGAAAATCCAACTGTTTGATGACCTCTACTGAGATGAGGTTCTTTTGGCTTCCGATATCAACAATAAAATGCAACGGAGTCCCCTTCACTCACATCCGTGAATGGAAAAATCATTGTGCCTCCTCTGTTAGATTACTGAGAGAGGGGTGAATTAGTAATATGTAACACCCCTCTGTTGCGCGCATTGAGAAAACTTATTCTTTTAGGACACTTTCTCGCAAGTGATCCAGATTATTATACTTTTGGTCATTTGATTATGATTATGAGGCGTTATGAATTGATGACATGTTATTTGGCTACAATGACATAGGCAGGTGCTATTAACTCGGTTTTCCTAAGTGTGAAGGATTTTGGACCTTGAGGATGCAGAGGCATCGATGGAACCCCTTGGACTTTGGATTGAGTCAGAGAGTGAACTATTGGGGTTTGATTATTTTATATGTGATATTAGTGCATCTGATTAGATGATATGATTATGGATATATTTCTAACATGATTCGTCAATGATGCAGGTTGACGATAGTTTGTCGACCATACTCACATATGGAGTAGAGGGGGCACGCACAACTACCAGATATGTTGAGGAAGAGGTGTGGATAGCAGCCCTGCCACAGCCTACTAGCACTCCCATCGTGGCTTGAACTGTAGGTTAACGATTACCTAGTTCGAGAGGACCCACGATGTCGTGAGGGTAGACTGCGAAAGTCGCTCACGATGATTCTAAGGGGCATGCAATAAGGCAGGGGCCTTATTCCTTAGAGGCCCTAAGTATGCCACAAGTTCACATGGAAGAGATTGACTCCAGGGGTTTTTTATGTATACCAAGTCAGTTAAGAGGCGAGTGGCACACTTGGAGCACGTGGTGCATCCTGAAGGGCACGTCACGCAAGAAAAATGGAAAGAGGTAAGTGGCACCCTTGGAGCGTGTAGTGGGTCCTAAAGGGCTCATCACGTTGTTAATTACTAAATGAATAAACCTAGATAGCCTTAGGATGGATAACGTGATAAGAAAAAATTAAAATAATTTCCCTAATAAATTGTCACCCAGCCTCGAAAATTAAAATCTAGTCTAGGTGAAACTTGCAATAAAAGAAAAATATGTTGTAAAAATAAAAATAAAAATAAATAAATAAAAATGATAATCATCATTAATCATGTGTCGAGAAGGGGGTGAGTAATTCTTTTTATTTATAAAAATCTTTTGGGGGATAAATTTTTAAAAGGGGAATTAATTGTTTTGTCACTTATACTAATTAAAAAGGGAAAAGGGAAAAAGTTATTTTTCTACACTTACAAAGTCGAGTTTTAAATAAAAAGGGAAAGAGGAAAATCTAAAATAATTAGGAAACTAGGAAAAAGTGGGAAACATAAAAAGAAAGGGGAAACACAAGGAAAAAGCAGAAAGTCTAACTTAGTAAGGTATCTAGCATTTAAGAACTTTCTAAATTAAACTCAACTAGTAATTTAGTAAGGGTGAAGTCATTAAAACTTGTAAGGGAATATGGGGACAACTAGGAGTGATTCTAGGAATGATTTTAGGTGGGTGAGGGAAATAGGGGTAATTAATTAATTAAGGAAATTAATTTATGGTGCAATGAAGGGGATGGGCGACAAATGTATGGGGAGGATTATTATTGAATTAAATTAATGAACAATAAATTAAAAAGGATTTTGGGAAGGTTTTTTACTTAGAAAATCTATATAAAGGAGGGAGGAGGAGGATGATGGATCCCTTCTGTGATGCGTAATGTTACGTTGCAGAAATTTATACTTGACTGACTTAGCTTGTGGGAGTTGGGATACCCAGCTCGGTGAGGAGTGGTAGATTTGCAAGGTGAGCTGGGAGCTAGTTGATTCTCTGGTTAGTGTGTCTGACCCCTCTACGGCTTGGGGGGCTAAGGGGGAAGAAGAGTACCCCTAGTGTTGGTTGGGAGGTACCAGTGAAGTCTCATCAGTTGAAAGGTAGGAGTTGCATGGAGCGTGCAGGACATCAACTCAGAGCGCGTGACTTGGGCTACGGTATGCTTCCTTTATTTCTGCATGGTAGATTGTTAGTATGATTTATGTTTTTAGTTATGTATGTTTAATTCGGTAAAGAAAATTATTGTCTTAACATTCTAGTTGATGAATGAAATTTCCCCCATATCCTTTAGCTCGTTGTTGATTGATTGTCATGGCCTCGATCCATGCATGTCTTGATCGTCCTATGGTTTTATTGGTTGTGATGAATTCCGGTTTATAAATTTTTGCCTTCGTTCCCAACTCATCAGTCCATGTGTGAGCAGTCGGCCAGGAGACTGATCTACGATCGTCACTTTGGTGTTAATAGACCTATGGATCTAAACACCCTCCTTTTCTATGCATGGATGATGAGCGAAGCATGTTCCTTCTAGTCGTCTACCCCTGTTGATTTCTCCAGGTAGTGTGTGGTCTTGCGCCTTGATGTGTTTAATTAACCCTGCAAAATTTGATTGATGGCGAATTTTTCCTTAAACTCTGTGTTTTTATATCTCGTTTTATACCTCATTTTTATATCTTGCTGGACATTTCTTGCATTTTTATATATCTCGTTTTGTTTGCCTAGCGATTTTTCCACTTCTTAGACTACATTCATTCAATTTGGGGGCGAAATTTTGCCCGGCAAATTTATACTTCTGGTCTTTAAATGGCATTTTTATTAACAAATAAACTCAGAGAATTGATTATTTGAATGTTAATATATTTGCAAAATTGATTGTGTAGACCAATGTTTTTCAGCATATACCGGCGTGTCTTTATCACTACATTCACATTGTTTTTATCACCGAGTTTACAACGTCTTTATCATTGAATTCACAACGTTTTTATCACTGAGTTACAGTGTCTTTATTACTGAATTCACAGTGTTTTTATCACAGAATTCACAATGCCTTTTCCCATTAATTTACCATGAAATTATCTTATTTCAGCAAATGGAGTTAGCTCATGTTAATTACCGCAAATTTTAATATGTGTAACAGCGTTTTGTCCCTATATTTGTGTAGTGTATATTGTTGACAGTGCTTGTAGTGTATCAGCGTTGATTAGATTGGCTCGGGGTAAGGATGGTTATGGCTCTGCATTTTTAGCATATCCTCCATTAAAATCTACATCTCAATTATTACCTCTGCGATATGTACCCACGGATTTACTATAACACCTTTACCTCTGCGTTATGTAAACATGAATTTATTGCGACACCATACCACTTTGATTATAACCATGACTTTGTTGTGACACCATACCTCAGCGATTTGTAGTCATGACTTTGCCCGATTCCGTTTTTAGTTGACAGTCGGTGCCTAAATTTAATTAAAGACGCAGTATATATTCAGTTGTAATTTATTTAGATTACATGGTGACTTTCAATCTGAATGCATCCGATTTATTTTTGACAGCCAATGTGTAATTACACTGTAGCTATACAGCATTGGTAATTTACATTTACCTTACACAGAAACTTCTTACCTTTTTAGGCAGCCATATGTTGGATTCTACGTTGACGGGAATCGATTTAGAAATTGCTAGATGGCTAACTAAATGCTCTCGCATTCTTACCCCTGAGTTTTACTTTTACCTCACAGCGTGTCTAGTTGGCATTGTTGGTTTTGGATAGCTTCCCTCAATTTTAATTAGAAGTAATAAGTATTGTTATAGGATATTTGTAGAGATGGCATCGACTGCAGTGAATGGCTCTAAATGACATTAATTATGATCAGGCCTTTGAAAATTAAATCTCTTCAGATGATTATGGCAATAAATCTCATTAAATACCTATGGCAGTAAATCTCATTAAATACATATGGCAGTAAATCTCATTATATGTATATGGCTTTAGTTTCTCACTACATGTATATGGCTTTAATGGAATTGTCACTTCTTAGCAAATTCTTTTTAATGTTAATAGATAGTTGTCATTTTGGTACGGTTAGTATAGATAGACAGCAGGCTGTAATTTAAGGTGTTGATAAGTATTTCATTGTAGCATTCCACATTGATATGGTTAATGTTGTTATATGATGTCAATTTCTAGTAAGATTGTAATTTTTGAATTAATTTAGAATTGCCCAAATTAATTTGTAATTAATGATTAAATGAGATTGGTGAGTCTTGACTAAAAGGTAAGTTAAACTTGCTAAATTAGAGTGAAATTAATGATAAATTAAATTTGTAATTATCCACATTAGACTAGATGAATGGGTTGGGTTGTTTGCGAAGTCATGTAACAGCTTGTGTTTTCTTGTTGACGTCATCTTGCGTCTTGCCGACCCGTTGCTTAGGGTGTGGGTGTAGTCCCCTTGTCAGTCATTTCGTCTTAGCGCATCGAATTTATCTAGAGTCCTTGGTCCAGATAGGATGTGTTGTGCCAAGGTTATTGGCACGTCTATCACCTGGGGACAACATGATTCCTGATGAGGGGATCATGGCACTCCCTATTGGATAGCGGCGAATGAGAACTTGGCCAGAGTCGATGCGTTCGATGACAGTGTTGTCGAGCGTTGTAACTTGCTTTTGGCACATGGGTGGAACTCCTTCATGTGTTTGGTATGCATGCCTTGAGGTTATATTCTTGTTCGTCAAGGTCGTGGTGTCGAGAGGGAGATGTTGTCACTTAGATTGTAGGCGTGTCTTGTTGCGTCAGGTGGGTAGTCGCTCCTCCTTGGTGTCCTACGCATGTTTCACCCAATTTCCCCTATGCCAGTGAGTGGAGTCATAGTTTCTTATTGCCTGGACTGCGTGCTTGCGTTCTTCATCAGTGGTGTGGTTAAACTATTGTCGTCGTCGCTTTCTCTCCTAAAAAATAAAAATAAAAATGCACTATTGCTTCGCTTGTAGTCGTAACGACTGATGACGTTACATATGGTATCAAATCCTGTTCAATCCGCGACTTGGGATCACTACGGATTTCCTTGATATGATTTTGATTATAATGTTTCTAATTGAGTTGACTTGTATTCGTGCAGGTAATCATGGTTAGAGGATGTCGCGAAGGTAGACGATGGGGTGCTAGGGGAGGAGGCGTGACGCCTCCCATAGCATCCATGCCTAAGGGGTCTACCCCCAGGGAGACGAACAGGTTGTCGGGCAGGAGTAGATAATGGTGGGTGATGTGGTTGGGCTGATGAGGTATTTTCAACGGATGTCTGAGGCAATGATCAATCATTTGGACAGAGATGAGGCCAGGGTGTCGGCACCCCCTGAGGGTCCACCGTGCGCTCCGGTTGGTACTTGTAGCATTCACCATGAACTCGAGAAGGTCAAATTTCCCAAGTTCTTTGGTGCCTCGGACAGAGACTCCGTCGAGGCATGGTTGGAGAATATGGCAATGTTCTTTGTGCTTCACAATTATACCTCCAACATGAAGTTCTACACGGCGGTCTTTCAGCTGAAGGGGAGCGCTCTTCTATGGTGGAATACGCTCTTGCCACAACTGAACAAGATCGTCAAAGACGTGTCATGGGAAATGTTTGAGGAACAGTTCTGAGAGAGGTACCTATTAGAGGAATTCATTGAGCGTCATCTCAACGAGTTCAATGCCTTACGATAGGGTGGTCATACAGTGCCTGAGTATGAGACCCATTTTATGGAGTTACTTCAGTATGCACCACATCTTAATACGGAGAAACTTAAGGTCAACAGGTTCATGTTCGGCCTTAATGGCAGCTTACGTGCAAAGGTTAGGATTATGATTCTTCAAACCTTGCATGATGTCATCCAGAAGGCCCTCATAGCGAAAGAGGAGATTATCAGTGGGGGTCAGAGAAGGACTCTAGCGAGACCAGCAGGGTAGGTGTCATCTGGTGCGCAACAACATCAAATACCACCCAGACATATTCCAGGGTATCATGGCTTCCAGAGGGGATCCAATTTCACTACACCTCGATGACTGACGCCTCATCACCAGACACCTTATCGGGGACCACAACATCATCAACAGCATTGACCACAATAGAAGTAGTTTAGGCCTATTCAGCAGAACAAGCCAGGATTCCAGGCCGTGGGCCGTCATCTTCTACTTCAGGTACCAGGAGTACTAGACCGAAGAAGGGGTGTTGGATGTGTGGGGAGCCACACTACCAGCGTGACTGCCTTGTGGAGAGGACTAGAGCATCTGGATCAGCCTGACCCACTACCGTGGGAGATATGAGCAATTCCCATTAGATTCATGCAGTGGTGAATAACCGCCAAGAAGAGCACCAGTCAACTATGATCGAGACATCAGGTACCGTCACTAACTAGAACCTTAGTATTTTGTTAGATCATGGTGCTACCGAGAGTTTCATTTATGGTGCAGCGCTAAAAAGGATTAAGGTAAAGGCAGTCAAACAGGATGAGTTTATCTTCATAGATATGGCTTCGGGAGCCAAACCAAATGTTGGAGGAAGGGTTACGGGTTGTATCCTTAACCTGGGAGAGTTTCTCACCAGGGCCAACCTATACGTCATGATCTTGGGATCTTATGATGTCATGATCGGTATGGACTGGTTGCAATCACATGAGGCGATACTCAACTGTAAGATGAAATGATTGAGCTTGGTCGATGATGAGGGGAAAATATGCATGATTATAGGATGGAACTAGGGAGTTTCCTTGAGGTTCATCTCTTCCTTACAGCTATGGAAGAGCATGCGCAAGGGATGTAAGCTTTATGCGATCCTTGCGTTAAATGAGAAGGGAGTAGCAGAAGATCTAGAACACCTTCCTGTGGTGAGAGAGTTTGCATATGTCTTCCCAGAGGAGTTACCTGGGATTCCACCGGAGAGGGAATTGGAGTTTACTATAGACCTAAAACCGGGGACTAAACCAATAGCGAGAATGCCTTATCAGATGTTGACCCCGGAGTTATAGGAGTTGAGAATGCAACTGAAGGAATTGTTGGACCTGAGACTGATACATCCAAGTGTGTCAACGTGGGGTGTGCCTGTTATTTTCATACGAAATAAGGATGGGTGTGGAGGCTCTGCATTGACTACCGTCAATTGAACAAGGCGACGATCAAGAATCAGTATCTGTTGTCGAGGATAGATGATATGTTTGATCAGATGAAGGGTGTGATGGTGTTCTCAAAGATTGATTTGCGATCAGGATATCACCAGTTACGGATCAAGGAGGATGATGCCCCTAAGGCTGCCTTTAAGATGAGGTTTGGAAATTACGAGTTTATTGTTTTAACGTTTGGATTGACAAATGCCCCAGGGATACTATGAGTTTGATGAACGGGGTGTTCCGCGAGTACTTGGACAAGTTCATCCAAGTATTCATTTACGATATTGTGATTTACTCTCAGATGACGGAGGAGCATGATGAGCACTTGCGCTTAGTACTACAGTGTCTGCGAGAGCACAAATTGTATGGGAAGTTGTCCAAATGCTCATTTTATCAATCAAAGATTCACTACTTAGGGCATGTCATCTCTGACGAAGGTATCATCGTGGATCCAACAAAGGTCGAGGCTATTATGGAATGGCCTACACTGACGAATGTCCCTAAAGTGCATAGCTTCATGGGTTTAGCAGGGTACTATCGACGGTTCATCGAGGGATTTTCAAAGATAGCAAATCCAATCATGAAGTTGTAGAAGAAGAACAAGAAGTTTTTTTGGACCAAGAAATGAGTGGAAGCTTTTAGGAGGCTCAAGGAGTTGTTGACAACGACACCGATACTAAAGGTCCCTGACATGGACACGGCCTTCTTGGTATGAACTGACGCATACAAGGAAGGCTTAGGTGGAGTCTTGATGCAAGACGGTCAAGTGATCTCTTACATCTCGAGGAAACTGAGAAGGCATGACGAGAACTACACGATGCACAATTTGGAGTTGTTAGCCATTGTTTATGCCTTGAAGGTTTGGAGACACTACCTTGTTGGATGAAAATTTGAACTAAAGATGGACCACTATGGACTACAACACATATTTATGCAAAGAGACCTGAAGGTGCGACAATGGCATTCGTCGGAATTACTTAGCGAGTACGACTTCGAGATTACTTACATAAAAGGAATAGTGAACCTAGTCGCAGATGCATTGAATCGGAGACCACTCATATTTTCAGTGTTGCCTCTTCAAATGAATCTTCGTCAAAAGATTCTAACTTTACAGCGTGACAATGAGTGGTACAAAGAAGTCGAGGATTTTATCGGATAAAAAGAAATTATGGTACCAAGATTTGAAGGATTTACGTTTGAAAACAATGGATTATTGAGGTTTTAAAATCGGATTTACGTACCACCGAATGACGAGTTGAGGAGATTGATCCTAAACGAGGCTCATAGACCAGTGTACATGGCTCACACAAGAGTCACAAAGATGAGGGCAGACCTTAAACACTTATTCTTCTGGAAAGGAATGAAGGCTGACATAGTCAACTATGTGGCCAGATGTCTAGAATTTCAGCAGGTAAAGGCTGAACATAGACATCCAGCATGATTACTACATCCACACACTATTCCGGAATCAAAATGGGAGGTTATTTCAATGGATTTTATTGTTGGATTTCCGCTGACGGCAAGGAGACAGGACTCGATTTTCGTAGTAGTCAACACTCTGACGAAGAGTGCTCATTTTATTCCTATGTGTACGACGTATCAGGAACCTGACGTAGCTAGAGTCTTCATTAGTGAGATTGTGAGGCTGCATGGCATGCCTAAGAGGATTATATCTGATCGGGGTTCGGTGTTTACTAGACGATTTTGGACTAGTTTCCAAGAGGCCTTGGGAACCCAACTTAATTTCAGTACTTTGTATCACCTGGAGACTAATGGGAAGACTGAACGAATGAACCAGACCTTGGAGGACATGCTATGCATGTACATGATGGACCAACAAAAGCGTTGGGAAGAATTCTTGTCACTGGTGGAATTCGCTTATAACAACAATTACCAAAGCACCATTAAGATGGCGTCTTTCGAGTTTCTTTACGGGCGACCGTTTCGGACACATTTGAGTTGGGATCGGCTTGAGGATAGGGTCCTAGTGGGACCAAAAGTGATCCAATAAATGGAATAGAAAATGCAAACAATAAGACAAAGGATTAAAGAAGTGCATGATCGGCAGACGAGTTATGTCGATGTGTACTGTGTCGACCCTAGCTACGAAGTTGGCGATCGAGTCTTCTTGTGGGTAAAACCACATAAGAGCTCGATCAAGTTTGGAAAGGGAGATAAACTCTCTCCTGGGTTTGTGGGACCTTTCAATATTATGGAGAGATAGGGACTCGTGTCCTATCGACTAGCCTTTCCTAATTCTTTGAGGCGTATGCACGATGTTTTTCACGTATCTGTTTTGAGACATTATATTAGTGATCCTACACATGTTATTGACATGAGTTCCTTGCAGGTATCGGATGAGGGGATGCTCACGGCTGAGCCGATCCGCTTCTTGGATCATCGTGTTCGATAGCTACGGCATCGAACAGTAGATCAGGTCAAGGTCGAGTGGAACAACTATAGTCAACACTCGGCGACCTAGGAGGACGCATATGATATGCGTTAGCAGTTTCCATTTGTGTTTGATAGATAGACTTATGATATTTTGATACACATTATTTCGGCACTTATACTGTGAAACTTCGGGATGAAGTTTAGACCAAGAAGGGGTGTATGTAACATCCCGCTCTTGCATGCATTGAGAAAACTTATTCTTTGAGGACACTTGCTCGCAAGTGATCAAGATTATTATAATTTTGGGAATTTGATTATGATTATGAGGCGTTATGAATTGATGACATGTTATTTGGCTGCATTGACATAGAGAGGTGTTATTGACTCGGTTTTCCTGAGTGTACAGGATTTTTGACCTAGAAGATGCAGAGGCATCGATGGAACCCCTTGGACTCTGGATCGAGTCGAGGAGTGAACTATTGGGGTTTGATTGTTTTATATGTGATATTAGTGCATCTGATTAGATGATATGATTATGGATATAATTTTGACATGATTCGTCGATGATGCAAGCTGACAATAGCTTTCTGACCAGACTCACATATGGAGTAGAGGGGTCACGCACAAGTACCAGATATGTTGAGGGAGAGGTGTGGATAGCAGCCCTGCCACAGCCTACTAGCACTCCCATCGTGGCTCGAACTATAGGTTAACGATTACCTAGTTCGAGAGGACCCACGATGTTGTGAGGGAAGACTGCGACAGTCGCTCACAATGATTCTAAGGGGTGCGCAATAAGGCAGGGGCCTTATTCCTTAGAGGCCCTTAGTCTCCCACAAGATCACTTGGTGGAGTATTGACTCCATGGGTTTTTTATGTCTACCAAGTCATTCGAGAGGCGAGTGGCACCCTTGGAGCACGTGGTGCATCTTGAAGGGCACGTCGCGCAAGAAAAATGGAAAGAGGCGAGTGGCACCCTTGGAGCACGTAGTGCGTACTGAAGGGCACGTCGCATTGTTAATTACTAAATGAAAAAACCTAGATGGCCTTAGGATGAATAACATGATAAGAAAAACTTCGAACAATATCCCTAATAAATTGTCGCCCAGCCTCGAAAATTAAAATCTAGGTCTAGGTGAAACTTGCGGTAAAAGAAAAATATCTTGTAAAAATAAAAATAAATAAATAAAAATGATAATCATCATTAATCATGTGTCGAGAAGGGGGTGAGTAATTCTTTTCATTTATAAAAATCTTTTGGGGGATAAAATTTAAAAAGGGGGAATTAATTGTTTTGTCACTTATACTAATTAAAATTTATTAATTAAAAAAGGAAAAGGGAAAAAGTTAATTTTCTACACCTGCCAAATTGAGTTTTAAATAAAAGGGGAAAGAGGGAAATCTAAAATAATTAGGAAACTAGGAAAAAGTGGGAAACACAAGGAAAAAGAAGAAACTCTAACTTAGTGAGGTATCTAGCATTTAATAACTTTCTAAATTAAACTCAACTAGTAATTTAGTAAGGGGGAAAGTCATTAAAACTTGTAAGGGAATATAGGGACACCTAGGAGCGATTCTAGGAATGATTTTAGGTGGGTGAGGGAAATAGGGGTAATTAATTAATTAAGGAAATTAATTTATGGTGCAATGAAGGGGATGGGCGACACATGTACGAGGAGGATTATTATTGAATTAAATTAATGAACAATAAATTAAAAGGGATTTTGGGAAGGTTTTTGACTTAGAAAATCTATATAAAGGAGGGAGGAGGAGGAGGATGGATCTCTTTTGTGATGAGTAACATTACACTGTAGAAATCTATACTTGACTGAATTAGCTTATGGGAGTTGGGATACGCAGCTGGGTGAGGAGAGGTAGCTCGGCCTTGGGAGGTGAGCTAGGAGCTAGTTGATTCTTTGGTTAGTGTGTGTAGCCCCTCTGTGACTTGGGGGGATAAGGGGGAAGAATAGTACCCCTAGCATTGGTTGGGAGGTATCGGTGAAGTCTCATCGGTCAGCAAGCAGGAGTTTCATGGAGTGTGCATGATATCAACTCAGAGTGGGCAACTTGGGCTATGGTACGCTTCCTTTATTTTTGCATGGTAGATTGTTAGTATGATTTATGCTTTTAGTTTTGTATGTTTAATTGGGTAAAGAAAATGATTGTCTTAGCATTCTAGTTGATGACTGAAATTTCCCCCATAGCCTTTAGCTCATTGTTGATTGATTCCCATGGCCTCGATCCCTGCATGTCTTGATCATCCTATGGTTTTATTGGTTGTGATGAATTGCGGTTTATAAAGTTTTTCCTTCATCCCCAACTCATCAATCAACGCCTGAGAAGTCGGCTAGGAGCCTGATCTACGGTCGTCACTTCGGTGTTAATAGACCTATGGATCTAAACGCCCTGATTTGTTGTGCGTGGATGATGGGAGAAGGATGTTCTTGCCAGTCGTCTACCCCTGTTGATTGCTCTAGGTAGTGTGTCATCTTGCGCCTTGATGCATTTAATTAACCCTGCAAAATTTGATTGATGGTGAAGTTTTCGTTAAACTATGTGTTTTTATATCTCGTTTTATACCTCATTTTTATTTCTTGATGGACATTTCCTGTGTTTTTATATATCTCGTTTTGTTTTCCTGGCGATCTTGCCACTTCTTAGACTACATTCGTTCGATTTTGGGGTGAAATTTTGCCAGGAGAATTTATACTTTTGGTCTTTAGATGGTGTTTTTATTAAGAAATAAACTCAGCGAATTGATTATTTGAATGTTAATACCTATGCAAAATTGACTGTGTAGACCAACGTTTTTCAGCATATACCGGCGTGTCTCTATCACTGAATTCACAACATTTTTATCATTGAATTTACAACGTATTTATCATTGAATTCATAGTGTTTTTATCACTGAGTTACAACGTCTTTATTACTAAATTCATAGTGTTTTTATCACAGAATTCACAACGCCTTTTCCCAGTAATTTACCACAAAATTATCTTATTTCAGCGAATGCAGTAGCACATGTTAATAACCGCAAATTTTAACATGTGTAACAATGTTGTCCCTATATTTGTGTAGCGTATATTGTTGATAGCGCTTGTAGTGTGTCAGCATTGATTGGATTGGCCCGGGGTAAGGATGGTTATGGATTCTTTTTTTTATCCTATCCTCCATTAAAATCTACATCTCAATTATTACCTTTGCGATATCTGCCCACGGATTTGTTGTAACACCTTACCTTTACGTTATGTAAACATGAATTTGTTGTGACACCATACCATTGCGATTGTAACCATGACTTTGTTGTGACACCACACCTCTACGATTTGTAGTCATGAATTTGCCCCATTCCATTTTTAGTTGATAGTCAATGCATGAATTTGATTAAAGACGCAGTATATATTTAGCTATAATTTATTTAGATTACCTGGTGACTTTCAATCTGCATGCATCTGATTTATTTTTGACAGCCAATGTGTAATTACACCATAGTTATACAGCATTGGTAATTTACATTTACCTTACACAACAACTTCTTACCTTTTTAGACAACCAGATGTTGGATTCTGCGTTGACGGCAATCAATTTAGCAATTGCTAGACAGCTAACTAAATGCTCTAGCATTCTTACTCCTGAGTTTTACTTTTACCTGGTAGTGTGTCTAGTTGGCATTGTTGGTTTTGGACAACTTCCCTCCATTTTAATTAGCAGTGATAAGTATTGTTATAGGATATCTGTAGTGATGGCATCAACTACAATGAATGGCTTTGAATGACATTAATTATGATCAAGCCTTTGGCAATTAAATCTCTTTAGATGATTATGGCAGTAAATCTCATTAAATACCTACAGCAGTAAATCTCATTAAATACATATGGAAGTAAATCTCATTATATGTATATGGATTTAGTTTCTCACTGAATGTATATGGATTTAATGGCATTGTCACTTCTTAGAAGATTATTTTTAATGTTAATAGACAGCTATCATTTTGGTACGGTTAGTATAGATAGACAACAAGTTGTAATTTAAGGTGTTGATAAGCATTTCATTGTAGCATTCCACATTGATATGGTTAATGTTGTTATATGATGTCAATTGCTAGTAAGATTGTAATTTTTGGATTAATTTAGAATTGCCCAAATTAATTTGTAATTAATGATTAAATGAGATTGGTGAGTCTTGACTAAAAGGTAAGTTAAACTTGCTAAATTAGAGTGCAATTAATGATAAATTAAATTTGTAACTATCCACATCAGACTAGATGAATGGGTTAGGTTGTTTGCGAAGTCATGTAACAGCTTGCGTTTTCTTGTTGACGTCATCCTGTGTCTTGCCGACCTGTTGTTTGGGGTGTGGGTGTAGTCTCCTTGTCAGTGATTTTTTCCTAGCGCGTCGAATTTATCTAGAGTCCTTGGTCCAGATAGGATGTGTTGTCCCAAGTTTATTGACGCGTATATCACCTGGGGAGGGCATGATTCCTGATGAGGGGATCATGGCATGCCCTATTGGATAGCAGCAAACAAGAACTTGGTCGGAGTCGGTGCGTTCGGTGAGAGTGTTGTCGAGCATTGTAATCTTCTTTTGGCGCATGGGTGGAACGCTTTCATGTGTTTGGTATGCACGCCTTGAGGTTCTAGTCTTGTTCGTCAAGGTCATGGTGTATGGAGGGAGATGTTGACACTTAGCTTGTAGGCATGTCTTGTTGCGTTGGGCGGGTATTCGTTCCTCCTTATTTTCCTACGCATGTTTTGCCCAGTTGCCCCTGTGCCAGTGAGTGGAGTCATAATTTCTTTTTGCCTAGACTGCATGCTTGCGTTCGTCGTCAATGGTGTGGTTAAACTGTTTTCATCGTCGCTTTATTTCCTAAAAAAAAAAAAATTGCACTGTTGCTTCGCTTGTAGTCGTAACAACTAGGGACGCTACATAACAGAGATTTTTAATCTGTTTAACTACAATATGTAAGTGTTATTTATATTTATGATCAATATACCATTATCATTCAACAATTGGTGAGTAAATAAACCATGAAAAATGAAAAATCATACACATACACAGTACACCAATATTTTTATGTGGAAACCGAATGTGGGAGAAAACAATGGAATGTTTTTTCTTATATGTCTTTAAAAATTACATTCATTGGAAGTACCAACTTCCTTTGTTCTCCAGCTGCAACTAGAAGGAGGCTCTGACCCCCTATATTTTCAGGCTACAACCTGAGGGAAGCTCCAACTCCCCAATTCTCTTGATATAACCAGAAGGAGGCTACAACCCCCTATGTTCTCCAGCTACAACCAAAAAGTGGCTACGACCACCTATCCTTTCCCCGTACAATCGTCCTAAAATATAAGTGAAATGATCAAACCTATGCCACATTGTCACTGTGAGATATACCATTGTAAACCTGAACCAACCTGTACCAACAACATGTAACCAACCTGTGCCACTGACCTGTAACCAACATGTACCTATACTCAACCTGTACCAACAATACCCAATAAGTACACGACCTATATATGATGTAACCCATGTATGTTTGTGCCCTATATATATTACATCATGCGTATGTACACATGTGCCCTATATATATTACATCATGTGTATGTACACATCTTGTCTATACTGCAGCCTACGTACACTGTCATAAATCTAGGGTTTTCTCCTTTTCTGAAACGTCAAATACTTTTCTACCTCTATCACATCAACCTGCAACATGTCACTGTGTCTTATCTGTAGTTGTTCCATGTGCATACATGATATTTCATATCATGTAACCAAGCGCATATATATCTCTCTAGTCATGTGTCATACATGTGTGTATAATCATGAACAAGTATAATAACCTGTTGATGGGTCTTAAATCCCTTGACTCAACAGCAGGAACCAAACCAGCCATTGAGGCCCAATTAGACTCTGCAGCGTTTAAAATGGAATGGTTCTCCAAATCTTGCGATCCAGCCAAGGTATTGATGGGCTTTGTGTTTTATGGTGAAGACTCTTC
This sequence comes from Picea sitchensis, assembly GCA_010110895.2. Taxonomy (NCBI): domain Eukaryota; kingdom Viridiplantae; phylum Streptophyta; class Pinopsida; order Pinales; family Pinaceae; genus Picea; species Picea sitchensis. The sequence goes on along the minus strand of SNQJ01S0000476.1, from coordinate 353,978 downwards.
TTTCAGTTGGGATTGTTTTCTTTTTTGTATTTTCTCTTGGGGTGGGGCTGATATGAGAAGTGCAAGCCAATATAAACCAACTTGACAAATAACAGGATAAATTTTCAACTACTGAGAAGAGGTTGAGCTAGGCATAACTCGCTGCTCAAACATGCAGACGACAATTCTATACCACAGGCCTAGTAATAATACATTAACCATCAGAGCATCCAATCATTGCCTGAGATTACTAAATACCATAAATAAAAACACATATGAAACAAGATAAATGGTAAGCAAAATAATTCATCTACCACTATCATTTGTCTCATAATTCGCACAACAATTCTTCATCTTCATCTTTAAAGAAAAGAACAACAAAGCAATTGTACCAGTTAACTTGACAATATATTCAATAGCTCTTACTTGTTACATCTGCTCATAAAACTGAATAGGAAATAATAATTCTTCAAGCTCAATCACGCATGCATTTGATAACGATAACTTCGTCTTTGGTCTAGAAGGAATTCTAAATTCATAGCAGCTTCAAAATAATTCTTAACAAGCAGAAAGAAAACAGTTCTTACAACAAACCATCGACCTCTAATTAATTGGTCAAGGCCTTTATTTATAATCTCAAGCTTAACCGAAGTTTAACGGTTAAGTATAGTTTCAACCAAACAAAAGTTGCCACGTGGCATTATCTCATAACAGTTTCTTGATCAGTCCACCTGGTATATTTCTTTGAAAGGGTGACTCCTTTCGTATTCAGACCAATTGATGAATAGTTCTTCACAAGTCTGGGCCCACTGGAATCTGTGTTGTTCCATTGGGGCCACATATATCCCTCTGATGTCCACTACATGTGCTTGGTACTTTACCAAGGTGGAATTCAACTGTTGCAACATGGTTTTAGCTCTGATCGGGTGTTCTGTGAATTGTTGCACCTATCCCGACCTCTCATCGGCTACCTTTGCGCACTCTTCGGTCCATAGGGAGTCTTGTTCAACATACATCTTGAGAACATTTATTATGTTGATAAACTCACTGGGGATGCCAAACTCGGGGAGCTTGATATATTTCATTACTTTATTAATTTTATCCTAGTGCTTCTGGCACTTGGCATATTGTTCTTGAATCTCTCGATGTGGGTCCTGGGACATCTTAGTCCAGTATTCTGTGGATCTCTTTATGCGGTCGAGGCTACTTTTGCCTAATAGTCCAATGCCATGTTTTTCCTTTTCTCAACCCTCCTGGACTGCCTCAATGTATTTGATTATTTCCACCGCTTGCAGCGCTCTTTCATGCCATCGTTCCATCTCCTTGCATGTTGCGAGGGCCATGAGAGTGTCCTCCTATAATTCAATTATATTTTTGGTTAATAGGTTTCTTTCTTTCTTGTACTCGTTGTAAACTCCTGAAAACTCGCTCTTCAAATATGTCGCAGTCTGTGTGGAGCCTTTGTAATACTCAACAAGATGGCGCAAGTGTTCCAATTCCTTCAGAGTATCATCTAGTTCTCTTTCATCCCTCTTGGCCCCATCCTGGGAAGCATCAAAGAGGGCTCTTCCCACGCCTATCAGTTCATACGTGCGATCATCTGTTGTGTTGATCAATTTTTCCTCTGTGGTAACCAAAATGGAACAATCAACAATAATCTTTCTCTTCTTGGCAGTCCTTTGCACAATGGCTTCCTATTTTGGTCATAGGAGATTACATAGATGTCTTCTACCTCGTCTACCGGCTCTGGTATCTGTTGGTCACCCCATGTGAGCGTGTTTCCCAGGCTGTCGGTGGTATATATTTGTTTAAGATCAGACTCTTGAACCTCCTTATTTTTCCCCGAAGGCCCAGCCTCTTCCCATTGTTTATCGGGGACCTGAGTATCAAGTGAAATAGATGTGTCGGGAGGGAGCTCAATACTTTCTTTTATACTATCTGTGGCATCATCGACGTCCTTCTGCAGGGATCTTTCTTCTGACTCGTCCAATTCTAACTTGTCCTTAGGACTACCTGCTCAGGTCTCTGGTGCATCAGTCATTTCTGTGTCTAGGCTGCTTTCGGCTCCTTTTCCTTCTCGTGTGTCCTCTTGACTCTGAACATCAATAACAAGAGGTTTTTTTTCCTCGGATCCCTTTTCTTCTTCTACATGCACAGAGGTTTTCTGAGATGCCTCTGGGCTCTCATCATCACTGTATATATTTATGAACTCAGTCAGAGGGTTAGGCGCACTTGTTTCGACCAACAACCGGCCCGAATCTGATTGAATCATCGTGCTTGCCGATGAATCGGATGGCAGCAATGTGGATTCAGGGTCATCTGACCCGTTGATGTTACTAGGGTCTGTGATCTTGGAGCCGCCTACCCCTACTGGGGTCTCTTCTGGGTTACTGGTCGGAACACTTGATAAGAGGCCCGGATCATTCGATGCCAAATCCATCATTTGTTGAGCATGTTGGATCAAAAGTGTCCCTCTTTCTAGTGTACCTGGAGTTTTGAGAGAATTCCAGTTATGTACAGGGGCTTCCTGGGGAGCTTCCATCGTTTCGGTCGATTCGAATGTTACCCTTTCTTCCCTAGCCCTGAGAATTTCTTGCGCTGCTTTCTCCAAGGACGTTGTTTGCTCTTCCCAACTCATGGCCTTGAACTTTGTTACTCTGGGGTCAGCCATTCTTGCCACCATATCATCCCAGTCTTGAGCATTTTTAGTGAAAATTTCATCCTCAAACTAGTTGTGGGCATAAGGCCAACATGACGATACTTGTGATGCATGTTTCGAGACCAGACCCTTGGGATCGTGATGTATGGAACCGAAATTCCAATTGAATTAATCCCTCTTACTTGGCATGTGCAGTGTCTTTAACCTAGTAGAAGCCGATATGAAACCCATAGGGTATGAATGCCCGCTTCTTATCCTTCACCAAAGTGGCATTGTAGCCCTGCAAGATAGTTTGGTAACATATTTCCCCTAGTACCAGTCAGTTGGGGACATATATAGGCAACAAATGTGGTGCTTTGGTGGTTCTGAAAACCCTAATGTAGGTTTCGTGCTCATCTAGGTACCAATGACCAAATTTTGATATAACTTTTTTAGCCGCATCAGACAGCCTTGGGCACTCTTTCTTGAATAGTAAAAAATGAATAGGTGCGATAAATTGGTCGCAAATGAGAGAGTAGGATCTTTTATACCTGTTCTCCCACAAAATGCCGAAGTAGACATGGACCGGGAGCTCAGAAGCGTGCCAACTCAGGTTCATCCCAGTGAAGGCATTTCTTGCACAAACGACGTCCAATAGATAAGACGCCATGTAGAAGGTAGGAGTTTCTCCTTCCTTCGGATGCTAAGCCTGTAGAAGGAAGGAGCTAAGTTGTTTGGAGATGATAGCACCCCAGTTGAAGCTTGTTTTGGAGATGGCGACAGTATAAGCCAAAGGCATCCATGCCTCCAAAAACCTAGAGCAATCTTTCTCTCCATGCAACTGGCAAAGGAGAGCCATTAGATAGATATAAGGTTGTCTGAGGTCTGAGGTTGGCCGTCAGGTACCAGCCGGAGTTTCGGTTGGTGAATTTTTTGTCTTCTCTCCACCAGGACGCCATGATTTTGTTGGTGTCATGTTTCTGATAAAACTTCACAACAAAATCCTTGTTCAAATGTTCATCTGGCTCCCTGAGCTTGTAATAATTTTGGACTTCTACTGGGAGGAAAACCCCAGTGATTTGACCATTATTGTCATCAATTACACACTTCTATGCATCAGTGTGATCAATGAGCCATTTCAAAAGTTCAATGCAAGGGAATAATGGAGTCCTGCTCGCCACCATGTGTAGGTAAGCCTTGCAGATGTTGACGAAGACCTCATCGTCCAGCTTCCTTATGTCAGGATCGCTATGCAGGGCATATTCGGGAAATTCTTCATGCTTGATTTTCTTGAACAGGTCTTTCCATCGCATGAATATTGTCTTGGTCCCAATGTTCGCCTCTGTGTCCCCAAAGGTTGGGGGCTGAGCGAAGTCTTCTTTGGTGATCGTCTTGATGATGGGCATCAGCTTGGAAGTGAATTCCAATTTTCTTGCAACGGCTAGGGAGGAGCCCTCTCCTGCTTCTGATTCTTGTAGCTTTGGGACTCTAGGAGATTTCCTAGTGGTAGGTTTCTTCGGAGGCATCGTTCCTGCAACTGAAGACGTTCAATTAGGGTCGACATACAGAATAATATTAGATCCTAATTTACATGTGAGGTGGAAACAACAAAACCAGAATAGTACATACATGTATGCTTGCTAAACTCTATTGCTTAATACTCACTATACCTTGGATGCCTTCTTTGGGTCGTTCGTCTCGCTCCTATGGATGTTCTGGACTTCTTTGCACGCAGAATGCTCTAGCTTATAATAATTCAGGATAATATAACAAGAGAGAACTTACCAATCGCATCAAGTTGTTAATACAAGTAATGGGACGAAATTTAAAACTACTTACCGCCAATTCTCTATAATCAATTTTACATAGGTTGACGGCGGAGGCACAGAGGGATATGCATTGTATCTACAGGATAAAACATTCATTTTTCTTTGCGCACGAATTAGAAACTAATGTGCGATCTTGGAATTAATCAATTGATTAAATGCATCGTATCTAGCGTATCTTAGAGCTAAAATGTCCCATCGTGTCATTTTCTAAATATGGAAGTCGGGGATCGGTGCAGAGCTACGGGATTTTTCGTTGATACCTTCGTTTTTTTTTACAAAAAGAAAACCGTCGATGTTGATTACTTTCGTCGGATGGTTCAGATGTGACACGTGGCAGATAAAGACAGGTGACTTGACTCACGAGTGCCAACAGAGGTGGTAACCTTATTTCAGTTACGTGCTCCCTAACCAAGCCTAGGAATCGTCGATGTCGATTAGATATCAGGGGCCAGTAACCAGGGATGAACTTATTGCATCCTTTTCCTTGGGCTAGCTTCTTGAAATTTCTTCGATGCTGAAAATTTTTGAGAGTTGGTGGCCTGGAAAATGTTTTACGCTCCTTACGGGTTTAGCTACTCATAAGTCGTTGATGTCGAAATTCTTTTACGGGATCGGTCGTCGGTGATTCCTTTCTTTCCCCCCAAACGACTACTTTCTTTCGCTTTTCGTCGATGCCGAATGAAATCGGTCATTGGAAAATTTCTTGTGCAATGCTTATCACGAGAGGACAACTCCCCTTTTACCGACGCTGACGAAAATTGGCGATCGGTGTCCTTCATTTTCTAGGATGATTTTCTTTCATCTTTGATTCTTCCGGGTGTCGAATTTTGGACGCGTTGGGTGAAACGATTTAGTGGTTGATTTTTTAATCAAATGTTAATCCCTTTAAGTTATGATGGGTTTGACATGTTCAAGGAAACTTTTAAATAATCAAGGAGAATTTGCAGAAAACAATGATAAGCGAAAACAACATCGTTCTGAATTAGACAATACCAAAAGATTAAGTGGTACCCAAAAAGTAAAATTTGGCAGAGAGTTTTTAGGGTGTGTTGAGAGCTCAACATAACCCTCACATGGACTAGACATCAAACCCTCATTGATATACAAAATCACACTACACCAACAACTTCACAGCCACTTCACAACTATAAGCTCTCAACCATGTACCACAAAAACCCTCAACCATATGCCAAGATATACAAGATGTGCCTCAACACTAACAAGATGTACCAATTATAAATATTAAATATACTAGCATTGTATTTTTCTAGATATGGATTATATAGTAAGTTCCATACAACCAATAACCTCTCTAGAGAAAATCCTCAAACCTCGATAACCATATCTCATGTAGACAATTATATCCAACTACACATAGAAATAAGACATACCTTTTGAACTTGTAGATAGATATGTTGTACCTGATCACTGTAGACCTTCCTGGGAGCTTTCTTTCAGACTCTAGAGACCCGACATCTTCGTCTCCTCAAGTTTTCATGGCTTTTCACAATTGTATGATCCCTTTTATACTTCCAACCCGCATACGTATGCACCCTTCTCCACTACAGCCCGTGTACACCTCAAAAACTAGGGTTTGTTTTTCAGTATTTCTGCAATTCTGAAACTTTTGTCATCAACCCTTCATGCTACCTCATACTTTCTTAACTTCATATGTATCAATGAGTACCTACAATAAATAATAGATATTCAATGTGCTCAATAGGTGATAATAGGATAGCCTTTCTCTCTTATTTATACTTCCATGTAGCTTCCTCAAGGGGTTACCTTCTAACCAACTTAACCCAACTTCCTTCTTTTAGGGCTAACCCACTTCTAACCACTTGTCCACTTGTCAATTTTTAACCACTTTATCCACAAATAGTAAACTTCTCCACTTCTAGTTGCAACTAATTTATTTTTAATTATTTTCTTATTACAACAAATTAACCCATGATTAACTCCTAGTTTCACCCACTTTGACTAGTCAACTTCTAGGGGTTTCTAAAATAATTTGACTTCTTTGAACTTCTAGATAACTCATGAGGGTTCTCCAACTTCACAAGGTCATAACTCTCTAACTGCGAGGAGTTATGTGACGTTCAACATATCACCAAAAATGGAATGAAATGTACTATCCATATAGAATAGTCTTACCTACAAATACACTAATATCCATACCATTAAACATAAAACAAACTTAAGTCCCTTAACCATACTACTGGGGCTACCGAAATTTTCTACCAGACTTGCTTCAAGGGTTGACATCAATGACAACCAACCCAATTAATCAACAAGGATCCTCTGGTTCTTTTGGTTGGATTGTTTCAGTTACGACAGAAGCAATGGGTTCTACATCAATTATCTCTCTATGTTTATTATTGTCTGAATCAGAGTCCAAGTCGGGGCTCGGCTCTGTTTCTTTGAGCTCGACCACGAATGACTGTTTCGAGAGAAATTCATCAGTGTTGTGCCAAGGTAATTTTTGGAAGTCACATCACTTCCCATTATCCTTCTTCATCTTCCCTTTATCCTTCTTTTTATGTGGATTGGACTGGTTGTCCATAGGTTGATTGTTCTGTGAGTTAGCATTGCCTTTGCCATACTTTAGTTGTTGCGAATTTGCAGACCCAAATTCCCACTTGTTTTGTTGCTTAAATTTCTACTCGATTTTGACAACATATCTATAAGTGGCTCCTAGTGATGAGATGTATAGAAACTCCATTTTTGTTTGGATTACCTATGTAGGGCCCCGCGGTATTTCAGAACCAGATGTTGCTTAGAGCCTTAAGGAGCGCAAAGGTGATATTTTCTCTATTAGAAAAATTGTGAACAAAGAAATAACCGTCTAGCAAATTTAACCATTTTTCTAAATCATCTACATCGATATGACCTTCAAATACAGGAATATCAAAATTAACTTGTACCTTGAATGGGGTAGCATCTCCAAAGTGACTTCTTGACAAAGACGCACCTGTTATTATGGGCAATCATTGAAGGATTTGGGAAAAATTCTCCAACATCTCATTCCTCTCTTGCCCGAGGGCTTCCGTGAGAAACAACTTGATGGGATCTTCTACTCCCTCATATCTCTTCTCTTAGACCATGGGAGGTCGCTTGGGTTGGCAAGAGCGGTTGTCCTCAAGAGAAACTAGCTTGATACCCAACTCTCTATACCATGACCTCGTCAGGGACATGCACTAAGAAACGAAAAAGGAGTAGCCTACTCTAATACCACTGATCCAGATTATTTTGAGAATGAAATGAAGGCAGAATTATAACAATAAAATATATAGATATCTTGAAATAAACATAGAGATACATTAATGCACGATTTTTATTAATGACAAAAATGTACAGAAACTGTAAAAATACAAAGTGAATGAACTCGCTAGAGTGGTGGAAGCTTATCATTGAGAAAAGATGTGACGGATACGCTCATTCAAAAGAATATGAAGATAATGCTTACAATGAGGCTCTAGAGGCCTTTTTAACATAAATAAAATCCAAAAATCTAACCTCGGAAGATGAAACACCAAAAGGTTTGCGGGACCCGATGGGGGTAGTTGGTACATCAACTTCCCAAGGGTGTAACTTTTGAATACAATATCCATTTGGGGTGCACGATAGCTTGTTTGAAATTTCTATCCAAGGACTACACACTTTTCATCACAATGTGGCCAAAGCATAAAGTGTGACTATGACGGACCCAAAAAACGTTGTTTAGGTCCCCAAAACAGCCCCAGAAGTTTAGGACCCGAAAAGCTATAGAAAAACTGTCAAATTGGAAACCTATGTTTTGAGCAAGTGGAATAGGTGGGTGGCCACCGATTTCTGCCTGGATCAATAATCATGCTATTTATTTCATAACTTGTTAACTAATGAAATCCAAAGAGAGCTAGGAAATTTTCTCTTTAATATTTTCGACTATAAAAACAAAATGTAAAGCAAATCAATTAATTCGTTATTAGTTTTCTTAAGGTCCAATGCATCGATGTCAATCTCAATGGATGGTAATAATTATCATCATTAAAGATTTCAACAAATTTTCTTTCATTTTAATTTATTAGCAATATCATATGTTACACATCTCATTCAATTGAAATGTGAAGTGTGGCGTACTTCTCTCTATATAATCATACTAATAAAAATGTTTTATAATCAACTTCAAAATAACCATAATAAATATATATTAAATAGATATAACATAATGGTACATTTAATTTTGTATACTCAAAGCCACAAACAAATTAAAGGTCCAACATATAAATTTATTTGCATGGTTGGATATATTTTTATTTAAACAAGTTTAATGGGTTAGCTCAATCAATTTGAGTGGAATTGTTTTAAGGAAAAGTTCATTATGAGGTCTCCAATTTTAGTTTGTCTAAAGTTCAAGTTTAGACAAACCTCGTTGGGTTATCAATTGTTATTTTCAATAGAGATTGAACCACCCTCCATTATGAAAAAGAGAGAGATCATGTAAAAATATCCTTTACAAATATTTTTTTTTTAAATATTATGTACCAAAATTATTAAAATCAATAACTTATGATTGTTCATACCCATCCTCAAATTTTAACCATATTAAATTACTATAACACGTTTTAAAATAATGATGGTGGTGATGGTGGTAACTAACGTCTAATGAGACCAACTTTGGTCTATTGGACTTTAAGAAAAAATGGTAAGGAATTACTTAGTTTACTTAAAAAAATTATTTATGTGTTCATAAATCTTGAGGAGATGCATTCATAAAGCACCATATTTTTGATGAGTTGAAAGGTTAGGAATCTCAATATTGTAACTAATATTTTGAAATTGAGATTTGATGTGGGTGTACACAAGACATTTTAATAGAAAGTGTTTTTCATCTTCATCCCTCTTAATGTCATGAAGATAACAAATTCTTTCATCCCACACCATTTTAGGAATTGTCCAACACCCTCTACCTCAATCAACTTATTAATTAAAATTAAATTTCCATATTCAAAAATGAATTTATTCACATACTAATTAAAAACAACTTTTGTATTTGAAAATAAATGTATTCAACATACTAATTAAAAACAACTCTCAACTCTCATATTTGAAAACAAATTTATTTATTATTTATTATTAATCCTAGCCTTGCAAGCATGGACTATTGTTAATGCCTCAAGCTATTAACTAGTGCATATGCACCCCAAAAAAATGCCTAAGTTATCCCAAAATCTATTTATTTAATAATTTCCATGATATTTAAAAACTTGTTTTCTTATTACTAATATCACCTTTCGCATGCCCAAAGGGGTTGGATTCAATGGTGGAAAGCAAGGCGTTTTCCACTGTTCGGCAAGGTTCAATTCCCATGAGAGCCTAACCTAAAGTCATGGGGGCACCTTGAGGTAGTGGTTGCACCCAAAGATACTATATTAAATGGTATCGTTACCTATGCACATGTAAGTGGACCAAATCCCACCCCCATTTCCTTCAAATTTTAAGCCAAATCCCACCAGTGTGATTGGTTTTGATTGCCCTTGTTCTGCATGGTGACCTAGGTTTGAAACCCTCCGCTACCGGGAGGAGACACCTAAAAATACACCTATGTTAAGAGTTGGTGTGACCCAGGATGGGTGTGATCCTCGAGTGATTTTTACAGCTTATATTCCCCTGGATCGCAGTTTCTCAACCATGGCCTAGTCCCGTCGGTCATAGACATGCTAGAAAAAAAAATGATCACCTTTCATACTTTGTGACCACTTAGGGTCTTAATCCAAGTAATTTCCCTTTTACTTGTTGAATTTTGTTTTAATAATATTAATAGCAACTTATTGTAAATAAGTAAAAATAATGTATGTTATTAGTTTGTTTGTTTTTTGTGTTGAAAAGTGATTTTCATAACTTCATATAAAGTTGATGTGTAACTTAGAATTGACACATAACACACATATATATTAATAGCAAAACAATATTTCAGTGTAAATTTTAAGTGTGTGTGTACTAAAATTAAACAATTTTATCAAAGGTTAAAACATCTATGTGTTTACCACTCATATAGGAAGAGTAAATTTAATGAAATTTATTGGGTGGTCTTTATTAGTTTTCATCTATGGCCATTACTAATTAAGGAAAGAGGCCAATTGCCACAAATTTAGGCCATCATTTTGGGAATAAAGCTAATATTAGAGTAATCTTAACCATTCATCCGAGGTTAAAAGACTTATTAATAAAAAGTGAATGGTAAACTTATGCATGTGACTATGGTATTTTAGTTGATTCCTTTATATCAAGTCATGTATATATTAGGTGGATAATTCTAATTTTTAAACATAATTGAATTCTTCTTAGTAATAATCACAAAACATTCTCTTTACCAATATTGTATTTGGTTCTCACCTGGTTGGGGTGTTAGAGCTTGACAGCATGACACCCCCCACATGTTGGATGGAAACCAACATGTAGAATATTACTTTAGGAAGTTATGAGATGGATATGGAGGCGCAACACATGTTGTTTGATGATGACTCTAGCCTGTTCTGATGATTTACCAAGATTTTATATTTGGTTATGGCAATGATAATGCACATTATGAAAGGATACAATGAGGATGTATTTCAGGCTAAGCGTGAGGTTAACAAACATAGAACATTGGCAATGTGTGGAAGGAAATTTGGTATGTGTGGAGAAGGAAACAATCGTTCTTAGGACATCAGCCTTCTTCGTTTGAATTTCATGGTAATTCATCTTCACCCAAGTACTCTTCTTCTCTACTTAGTTCTGGTCTACTCTGGTTCTTCAATTATCCTGCTTCCAGAATTTTATAGGAGGGTGACCTGGGTAGATGAAAAAAAGGGTCTTTGTGGTATAGATGTTCTCCTAGTCTATGTGTTGAGGGTTTTTCCTATCTGAAGTTGTTTGACTGCATCCCTGGTTCCCTGAAGCTATTATCGCATGCTACATCTATATCCTTTTATTAACTCACCTTACCTACCCTATTCATCTCTAGGTGATGAACATGTCAAGAGGTGATACCAAGATTTTTATGATTACTGAAATGTATTGGATGAATAAGGATTGTATTGCTTAGGAAGTCGAGGAAAGGGACCTTTAGTAATGGACCATCCTTCACAAACTTGACTTGCTGGAAAACAAATTTGAATCAATATTTAAAGTAATGTATGGTGTTGACAGTCAATTCCCGCTAGCACATCTGGTTAAGGCATGGGTTTTGTTTTCCAGGAAACCTAAGTTCAATACCCTTACGATGTGTTTAGTCAGGAGGAGACACCCAAAACTCCATCCATGTTAAGGGTTGGTGTGGCTTAGGCTGGGTGCGATCCCCAGGTGATTTTGACAGCTTAGATTCCATTGAGTTGTGGTTTCTTAGCCAATCGTTGAAATGTTGGCCCCACAAGTGATGGAAATTTCTAACAAACAAACAAAAAAAATTATGGTGTTGACATTATGGTTTCATAGCCACATAGTGGAAACATTGATACAGTGGAGGTGAAGGAAGACTCTCTAGGTTCAATGCTTTTTCAATCCAATCCTATCTTCATAGAGGAAGACCTCATGTCTCCTATTGAAATTCAAAAGGGGTTTGTTCAGACACTCGAGCCTGCTAGTAATCTAATTGGAGAGAGATTCACTTTCCTCGGGTTTAATATGGGGTTGTCTCTCTTTCATCTAGTATTTATGTTATATTATAGGTTGCTAGTAAACATATTTGTATCCTTATATGGTAAACCTCGTAGGGTGAGTTATATCCTTATATGCTCAAGACTGTAGGGTAATAAAAAAAAATGAAAATTATTGTTATGGATCCTTCTAGTTGGTTGTGGTCCTGGTTTCCCTAGTGGCAAGCCACAACCAAGAATGCATGTAATATTTTTTGTATAATATAAATATAAGACTATAATTTTATCTTTAAAAAAAATTGTATTTGGTTCTCTCCTCATTGATTCTAGGTTTCTTATGACATCGATAAAAAACCAAGAAAGTTAGTTGGGTGTCCAAACATTGCATTTGGATTTATTCTTTTAGTTTACCTTGGTATGGACAAACAATGAAAGATAGAAAAACATTTGTTTAGTTTCTAGTTGCCTTCAATCATAAACAATGAGTGCAACAAAAGATTTGCAATAGTTGGATTTTATTTTGGTAGCCTCCAAAACTAGGATCTCACTGCATTTGAACGTAAATACTTATTGCATTGGATATATACAATGGTCAGATTCTATAGTAAACCTTTATAGATATAAGAGAGAATAAATTGTAAAATGTCATAATTAAATCCTTAAACTCCAAAGATACCAAGGCATTCACACCATAAAGAATACAAGTTTATAGAGAAGAAGAACCCTTAAGGTAGGGTAACACCATCAATTACTCATTATCGAAGGAATCATTCCACAATCCATGCTTACTACAAAAAGATACATCCAACTCATCCATAATACAATGATAATCATGTCTATTTATACTTTCTCATGAGTATTCCTAGGGGTCTATGCCAACTACCCCTTATTTTAATATTATTTCATTTTAAGTACATAATGGATCGATTCCATTATTATGGTCACAATACATTCATTATCCCCTTGGGTACCTCCCTAGGTTACCCATATTGTCCTTCCTAAGTACATTACATTCCATCTGTGATGGCATGTTTCGTCATCGAAACATGGGAAGAAACCATATAACGTGACATACTAAGCAATGTAGTCAATTGGTACCATGCACGAGCATCCATCCATCATAGTGAAATGTGGACATAGGATCCTATGGCCTTTGCTCCTTGATATTTATTCTGGTTTGTCCTTGGGATCCATGTCTTTGTCGTGCTACTCTAATATATAATTATTTATTTTAGTATTCCATGTGCCTCTGTGCTAGTTGTGTTTATGGTTCCATGTTAATCCATAGTAATTTTGTTGATGCTCGTGCCCCTGTCTCGATGAATGTTGTTTCTCTGTGTCATGTGGGTGGTGATATACAACAACCTTAACTATGGATTATTCTTTCTTTGACTCTTTAACATGTGGTTCCTTAGCTTCTTGTTCCTTTGTATGCCCTTCCTTTTGCTTTTCTTCAAGTGATTATGTAGTCTCTTCTTCGGATTCAACCCTAGACTCTGCATCTGATGTGTCATTAGGTACTGCAATTTATTTCTCTGTCAAGAATTCTTCAAGTTCCATCTTGGGCCCTTCTTGCTTAGTAAGAGATATATCCTACAATGTAATTTTATTTTTTTTGTACCAAAGCTTCAAAACCTTCCTTTTCACATTCATATTAACTATACCAATTGATTCCTTCCAAGGATATCCAAAAATAATGTCCAGATCATACATATCTATAGAATGAAAATTTGAATGCAGCACATATTTATACATAGTAATCTTTAAATATTTGAACATTTGAACTTTTTCATCCTCAAGCTATGTGCTTTGAATATTCTTTCTTGAAACTTGCAATCTTTTAGCCAAGTTAACATTCATGAAATTATGTTTGAAACTAGGATTAATAGAAGAAATGACCTTCTCTTGTTGAATACCTCCATGAATCTATAATATGAAGTTGTCACATGAAAATAAATTTATGGTGCTCTTCTTATGCTTCTTCAGAACATAAGACCGCCTATCTAAAAATATTTTTTCATATTCTTCATGTGAAAGTTCCTTCATCTTGTCATGGTTAAGTGAATGCCACCATATTTCCACATTGTCTTCTAAAATCTTATCAAAAGTAACTTTCCACTTCTTTCCGCATACCGACTTTATTTTTTTTTTATGTATTCTTCAATACTAGAAAACATCTTTCTTGTGAAAACCCAAAAATAGAACTAGGTTTTTAAATAAAATCACTTACTTTTCAATGGACTCCTTTACATAGTTAGGATTTGAGGTGGCTAATGTAAAATGATCATAAATTTTGATACACTTCTTTGATTGGCTATTATGACCACAAATATGAAATTTCGCGGTCACTCTATATCTACTTGTACTGGTTTGATTGAAATCTATATACTCTATCCAAAGACATCCAATCTGCAAACGACATGACCGTCACCGAAAAAAACCGTAAAACAGTTGATTTTAACTCAGTGATAACTCCATTTCTCAGACCCCATTTTGGATGATTTTATTTTGAACTTGGGTATTTTTTTTTAGAGAAATTCAGACAATATAGATAGGAGAACTCTTATTATCCTCCCTGGTATTTTTCGAGAGGAATACTAAAAGAAATGCATGGAGATATCAAAGTAGCATGACAATGACATGGATCCCAAGGAGAAACAAGAATCAATATCAAGGACAAAAGTCCGTAGTTGTACCCTATGTCCACATTTACTAGGATGGATGGATGCTTTTGCATGGTACCAATTGACTACATTTCTTAGTAGATCATATTATATGGCTTCTTTCTTCAAGGACAAAACATGCCAAGGGAGATGGAATGAAATGTACCTAGGGAGGATAATATGGGGTACCTAAGGAAGTACCCAGGGGGATGAGGAATATAATGTGGCCATAATAATGGAATAGGTCCACTTGGAAATTGATGAGTAATAAATATGGTCACTATGTAATTAAAATGAAATAAAATAAGAATAAGGTATAGTTGTCGTATACCCCTAGGAATACTCATGAGAAAGTATAAATACACATGAGTATCATTATATTGGAGAGGTGTTGGATTGTATTGTCTTGTAGCAAGTATGGTTTGTGGAGTGATTCCTTCCATGAGTATTTGATGGTGTTATCCTGCCTTAAGGGTTACTCTCTATATTCTTATGTTGTTCATGGCCAATGTTTTCGTATCTTTGGAGTTTAAAGGTTTATTTATGAATTTTTATGGCTTATTCTCTCTTATATATACCAAGGTTTACTTCAAGTGGTATTAGAACTCTTTCTTGGACACAAAGCGAGAGATTTTTTTTTCTTTTTACAAATTGTTAACGAAAAAAAAAGATGGTAACATTCATATCAATTTATAAAACTTTATGTGTAGAATTTGAAGAAACCAACAATATATCTAAATTCCTTTCCAAAAAAAACTTTAAAATTAAAAATAATTTTATTTAACATATTCATTAAAAACAAACCTTCATAGTTGAAAGCAAATTTATTAATTAATTATTAAAAAAGTAATCCTCACCTTGCAAGCATGCACTATAGTTATTGCCTCAAGTTATTAACTAGTGCGTATGCACCCGCGGAAAAAGCCTAATTAATCCCAAAATCTATTTATTTTATATTTTCCTTGATATTTAAAAACTTGTTTTCTTATTACTAATGTCACCTTTTATACCTTGTGAGTGCCTAGGGTTTTAACTATAGTAATTTCCTTTCTATTAGTTAATATTTTTAAATAATATTAATAATATTTTATTGTAAATAAAGAAAAATAATTTACATCATTAGCATGTTTTGTTATATTCATAATTAATTTTGTACAACCTAGTATAAAATAGATGTGTAATTTTGTGTTTAACTTGAAATTAACACATAGTATTTTAAAAATAATAATAATAATATATTTTAATATAAGTTTTATATATTTATTTATATTTATATATATAAGATTAAAATATGTGTTCATCCATCACTTGCATATTGGGAAAAGAGGAAAATTAATAAAAGTTATTGGGTGATTTTTATAAGCTATTACTGAGGAAGGTTAATGAAAGTTATTGGGTGATTTTTATAAGCTATTACTAATTAGGGAAAAAGGCTAATTGCCACAAATATAGGTTATATTGGGAATAAAATTATTATTGGAGTAATCATAACCATTCATATGAGGTTAAATGACCAATTAATCTAAAAAGGTGAATGGTAAACATACACATGTGACTATGGTATATTTTAGTAGATGCCTTTATAACAAGTCATGTATACATTCATGTGGTTAATTCTCGTTGTTAAGTATAATTGAATTCTTCGCGATAATAATCACAAAACACTCTCTTCACCAATATTTTATTTGATTTTCTCTTCTTTTATTCTAGGTTTCTTATGATATCAATAAACAACTAAGAAAGTTGGTCGGGTGTCCAAACATTTCATTTGGTTTTCTACTTTTTGTTTTTTCAGTTTATTTTGGTGTGGACAAACAATTAAAGAGACAAAAGCATTTTTTTGGTTTCTAGTTGCCTTTGAACATAAACACTTAGCGAAGTGATTGATTCATTTTGGTAGCATCCGAACATAAACAATTTATGTATATTTTTTTATCACATTTATAATTCATTAGTAATACTAAAAACCATAGGGAAATATTTTTTTTAGTTTAAATGGCTAGATACAAAATAAAAATAAAAAAGATGTGTCATTTTGTTTTCCATTGTGATATATACTAACCAATGTATATCCATATTAACTCTAGCTCTATTGAAAGTTGATAGGGATCAAATCTATGGAGGTAAAGATGCATTTGATCCCTCTCAATGCTTCATAGAGACGAAGTTAAGATGGATCTAGGCTTGTGTTTAGTCCCCACCAAATTTTGAAGACATGTTTATCTCATGGTATTTGAAGCCCCTACATCGTTATGGTGTTTAATGGTTTCATTTATAAATGTTGGTAAGCTAGATTGAAATTTTGAAAAAGCATTTGTACATTGATAAGATCTGTGGGTGGAAGGGATTCATAAATCATTGAAGGGAATGCTAAGAAGTATAACAAGCAATACAAGTACTTGGTGGAAAATGATTTAAACCATTCTCAACACTTGTATTCATTTCATGATATCAATTTATAGTAAATCTATTTGACCACCTCTAGATCTAGATCTCACTGACAACTCATTAGTGGATAATGAAAACACCTCATTAGTAGATATGGATGACAACTCATAAAAAGGTGATCTCAAACTTTGTGATTGTCTAGGGACTCATAGTGTAGTATCCATTGTCACGGCATCTTCCCTCACAACCTACTTCATTATTCCAACATGTATATCTTTATGGATCAATCCACTTTCTCTATCAACCTATTGCATTGGCTTGGTCTTCTTCTTCGATGGAAAAGAGATCCTCTAGTGCAACATTGAGTGAAGAGCAATGCGACATGTGTAACACCCTATTTCCCCTAGTCTGTAAAAATAATTATACTGGCCAAGAACTGTGGCAAACTCAAAGATGTGAATGTGTGATTATGAATGGACCTTAGTATACAAGGTCGACGAATGTAAATTAACATTATGAATATGTGTGTGTGTGTGTGTGTGTGTGTGTGTGTTGCAGGACTACTGGGAAGGGGATGTGCTGAAAAAGAGACCACGATGGTTGAAGAAAGGTGGTGGAAGGCACCTGGAATGGTGGCGTTAACTTCCACCAAACCAAACCGTATTTGGTCTTCACTGGCCTGAAGAACCAATAGTGGCTCGCTGGCCCCGAAATGAATTACTCGCCAGGTTGGTAAGTGAAGAGGCTCCTCATGAGTTAATGAGGAATGGGGGTGAACCGCCCATCCGTGGAGGCCTCAGACATGACCACCACGGGGAAATTCGTGTCACACGCCACCTCGCCAGAAAAGAAAAGGCAGGTAAAAGGTGTGGGAGGGGATGGACGTGAGAGAGAGATCGCATGAAAGAGATCGGAAGAACTCTGGAACAGAATACAGAGTGAGCGATAGCAGAGAAGAAGGAGAGTAACCTTCGTTCTCAATCATTGAAGAACCGAGACAGAGAATCTCAAACATCGTGGTCTAGCTTGGGGGTGGCTAGTGGTAAATCCATTCAGAGTCGTTGAGCCTACGGTTGGGTGGAAACGAGCACCCCCCTCTCAGCAGTTGCATCACTTGGTGTTTTTCTGATAAGTGTTATATCTTGTATCTTGAATTTAAATATCTTGAAATGTATGCTCATGGTTTGAACACTTATAAACGGTTTCTGTGTAGAAATGTTTGCATGGTGTTTTGATCGGAATGGTGGTTTCATGCTTATGTTGGAATGACCACATTTAGCTTATATATATGTACATATATGTGTTTGAACGAATCTAGTTTTTAAGTCTGTTCTCGGGAGGTTGTTTCCCTTAATTGTCTCTCGTGCTGCCTTGGATAGATTTCCTTACAGGGACACCCTTTCGGGAAAGTTCCCTCACTCTATAAAGCCAGGGTAAGTGCCTAGAAAGGACTGCCTTCGTAGTAAAAACCTTGAGCTTGCTCACTACCGGTCACAGAAGCTAATAGCTCAGAGATTTTAAGAGGACCTTCCAGTCAGGTCTTCAAACTTGGTGAAAGTTACCCAAGGGCCTGAAGAAGGAATTAATGGCGTAGTTCTTAAACCCTGCATGGGAGAGAATGGTATTCTTAGACTTCGATATTTCAGAGTTTCGGCACCCAGGGTATCTAGGAGCGAGTCCTCTTGTACTCGTGAGTCCTGAAACCCCGACCCGTGAAATCTCGAAATGACAACGTATGGATGAATTAAGGACCTTTCGGTGGTTCGGTACCCAGGATACCCTTCCTCTTGCTAAATGCATGAATGAGATCCTTTCGGAGGATCTAAGGTCTGTTACGACCGTTAAATTGGATGAAGGAACGTAGGCGTTAATGCCTCGACCCCTTTTTAACCTTCGTAAGTAACGAAGAAATCAGGACTGTCGATTCCAAGACCCATGGGAGTACCTGAACCATCCAGCTGTAGAGTACATGTGGCGGCCGGTAAGCGTTTCGGATTTTCGACACCCGGGGTACCCAAGTGCGAGTTCTCCTGTACTCGTAAGACCCGAAACCTCGATTCACGAAAACCCGAAACGACGGCGTATGGATGAGTTAGGACTTTTCGGTGTTTCGGAACTCGGAACACCCAAGGAAGTATTTCCTTGTACTCGCAAGTCCCGAAACCCTGACTTGCGAAGCCCTGAAATTGGTCAAGTATATGATGAGCGGGTGTATTGGCTTTTCGGCATTCGGGTAGTCGAGGAGTGTGAATCTTCGACCTCTTGTATCCTGAAATTCCGATATACGAAACCCCGACTCGCAGATTCCCGAATTGGCATAGCATGACCTGGTTTGGCATTTCGGTGTTTCGGTACCCGAAAAACCCAAGGGTCAGTTTCCCTTGTACTCGCAAGTCCCGAAATCCCGACTTGTGAAACCCCGAAAGAATAGAGTGTGGAGAAGTGGTTATACTTCGGTATTTAGGCACCCANTGGTTTGGCATTTCGGTGTTTCGGTACCCGAAAAACCCAAGGGTCAGTTTCCCTTGTACTCGCAAGTCCCGAAATCCCGACTTGTGAAACCCCGAAAGAATAGAGTGTGGAGAAGTGGTTATACTTCGGTATTTAGGCACCCAGGGTACCTAAGTGCGGGCCCCATGAATTCTCCAGTCTTGAAACCTCGATTAGTGAAATCCGGATGGAGGAAACCTCGAAATAGAGGAGCATGTTAAAGTTTTGATGACTCAAAGTTTTCGGCTTCTGGGAAACCTAGGGGTGAGACCCCTTGTTTTCACATAACGCAAAATCCCGAAAGGAGGAATGCCGAAATGGCTTAGCACGGATAATATTGGGTATTTCGGTACTCGAGATACCTATTGGCAAGTTCTCTTGCACCCGCCAGTCCCGAAAACCCGATTTGCAAACTCCCGAAATAGACAGAGTGATATATATATATATATATATATATATAGGTTTCGAAGTTTCGGCTCCCGGGAAACCTAAGAGCGAAACCTCCTGTCGTCGCATATCCCGAATTTCCGATATGCGAAATCCTGAAGGGTAGAGTATCAGGGCTTAATCCGAGTTGTTGTGAATCTCGATAAGCAGTTAAAACCGTTTCGGGTTTCGACCCTTCAAAGGACAAGAGAGAAACGGGAAATACATGCATCGTGATTTCCTGAATCGTGAAAGCCGACTAGCACCTCTCCGATAAGGACTGTGGTCATAGCTACCAATCATATGAGTACGGATAAGGGATGGCAGGGTCTGTATCAGGCCCCGTAGGGATTCGGGGAATTTCGTTCCCCAAAGAAAAGAAGAAAAAGGTCAAAAAAAATTCTGAATTCCGAAGTGGGTATGTTACAACATGGTTGTAGACGACATAAAGAGGTAAAAATTACATGGTTTAAACACATGATGTATGGATTAATTAATAGAATATTGAATTTATAGAACATAGAAAATATTTGAAATTACGAGCTCTCTCATAAAGTGATGAAAATGGTGCTCATCAACCATGTCACTCATATCCTTTCCCAGACACAATCACAATCTCCTCTCATCATGCACTTCCACCATTTTTCTCTCCACCCATTCAATGCCTTCATCTGATCAAGAACATTGTCACACGTTGCACCAAAAACAATTTTTTAACCTCTATTTGGTCATAAAAAAACTATAAACCAACTTCAAAGGCATGTTGTAGTGCCGATGAATAATGGTTTTGACCCACCATATGTTGTGGGGGACATGTTCAATAGATGGTTACACGAATCCACCACTAAGATATAGGATATCCCTATTTACCTTTTTTTCACATCTATAGCTCATAGGACTTTATTCCATAATTGGATGTGGTCTTAATTGCCTCTTCTTAACACAAGTTCCAACATCACGACTCTCTCAAACCTTCCTCCCACTCAATCAACCTACTCAAGGCCACCATATCTCATCCATGGCACCTGTTTGTGAGCTACCACGTTAAGAAGAGCACATATTGATCAAATGATGGGGTAAATGGATGATAGGGATGGGAGAAAAAACCAAAAAAAACACATGGGGAGTGTTATCTAGCTATGTTGAGTGTGGGTTCTCACATGGTTTAGTTGTATTATCACTTAATGTTTATATTCATACTCCTAATAATTATCTTATAACTTGCATTGCTATTGCATGATGAACATGGAACAAAGCCTAAAAGCAATAGTCATCAACTAAAAATTATTCTGGGTAAGTTTGATTGATCCCGTCTGGAAAAGGAAAGAAGTACTAATCCCACGCACTCAAGCAAGCCCGTCGTCCGTCCAATCAATAACTAAGAGGATAAGTGAGTTAATGAAAGATTGTTCAGGTGGGTAGTAGGTAGAGTAGGTCACCATATAAGGTGAAGGCAAGTAAGGATCTAAAGTTCCGGGTAGCAATGGAGTCTTCATCCATTCATTTCTCAAAGTCTCTATCTTACCGTTCCGAAAAGATCTTTGAACACAAGGGAAGAATAGCTCTTTGAAACCAACCTGTGAATCTCATGAGAAAGGCAATATTTCAAATCAAAAAGGACCCTTCTTTACTTACCGGAGCCCTACCCCGTGACCTCCTCCCTGTGTTACCCAAATAGTTCTCACTTTTAATGGTAGGTAATTGGCCTAATAAGAAAATGTGTATGTTGCTCTGATCTCCACCTGATGAACCAGTAAGAGTGACAATAACAAGTTCATCAATACCTATATTAATTTTAGTGTGTAATCTGAATGTATCAATACCTTTAGTGTATAATTTGAATACCTATATTAACTTTAGTGTATAATCCGAATGTATCAATACCTTTAGTGTATAATTTGAATACCTATATTAACTTTAGTGTATAATCCGAATGTATCAATACATTTAGTGTATAATATGAATGTATCAATGTAATGCATAAATTAATGCTCTAAATTGGAACAACACTAAAGTACATTTTAATTAAGTAATCTCTTCATATCTTTCAATTTAGAGATTGATAACAAAGTTAAGATGGAATAAAAATTGTTAAATCTAAATAAATTAGATTTCGCACCCTTACTCACCAAACTTTGGCTTATGTAAAGGAATATGAGTCATCTTCCAACATTTCAATACCAAAATTTGACTTATGTAAAGGAATATGAGTCATCTTCCAACATTTCAATACCAAAATTTGACTTATGAAAAGAAATATGGAGCATCTTACAATGATTTGACACCAAAATTTGACTATGTAAAATACCATGAATCATGTTATAACGATTTCATATCATCATTTAGGTACATAAATAAAGATATACAATGTTGGAGGGAATTTAAAACGTAGAGAATCGAAATGAGATTGGGAAGAATATCAAAAGCTCTCCGATCTAATACAATAGAAATTTCCATTGAAAATAATGAAATGGTCCCAAAGAAGACGATAAATTTTGATGGTGATATTCACCGATCAAGCTTTTGTTAGGGAGAAAAAAAAGATGATTTAAAGATTTGATTTTAAAGACAAATTCAGAAATGAAAATACAACATTCTCCTCAATGTACAATAATAAAGGATAATAATTTACAATAAAAAATAAAAATTAATAATATAGAAGCATGACTTTTCAATTAGGATTAGAAAATGTTAGGGAAAAGTTTAAATAAAAAAATTAATAAAAAATAATAACATAAGAGTATGAGTAGGATTAGAAAATGTTATGAGAAAAGTTCAAAGTGAAAATTAAAAAATAAAAATAAAAATATATATATATATATATATATATATATAGTAATTGAATAATTAATTTATAAAAAAATAATTAAAATATTAATTAGCTATAATAAAATTAAGAAAAAAACATTTTAAATCTAGAAAAAGTGCGTGAAATCATGGAATAATATTTTTTTTAGAAAAGCAAATTGACTTAATTGTATAGGAATAAAATGACTTATACTTGAAAATGAAAGTTAGGGAAGATTTTAAATAAAGGAGATGTTTACATGTAAATTAGAAAAAAAAGATACATAAGAGGAAAATGAAGAGGATGACTCAAGCTGAAAGAGATAATTTTATATCGTGGATGTAATTTAAAATAATGAGATAATTTTATATCGTGGATGTAATTTAAAATAATGACTTTTGACGTGTGTAAAGAGATGTATATTTAAATGGGAGTTTGAAAAGAGAAAACAAATTAATTTTAATAACATGGATTTTAAAAAACATGTTTATGTAGTATGAATTTAAACAACAAAAAGAATAAGAATAAATTCAAGTATTTCAAACTCTTCTTATTAATTAATAAAGTAGATTTAATGGTTAAGAGTATATGTTTCTTTTGAAAAACTACAAGTTCAAATTTTCTCTTCAAAATATATTTTAGTACAACAGAAGATATGTATATATTTTAAGAATCTTTTTCTTCAAAATATATTTTAATATATGTCCAAAAATAATATGTATATTTTTAAGAATCTTTCTCTTCAAAATATATTTTAAAAATCTTTTAAAAAAATTATGAAATCTAAAATACTCATCTAATGTAAAATTAATAATGTTTAGGGATATTGAATCATATGATGTAAATGAATTAAGAGTTTTATATTTATATTTAAAAGTGGAAAAAAGAGTGAATAATAACAATGCATTCCACTATAAATATATATAAATATATATATATATATATATATATATATATTCACTCTCTTTTTACAATATAGAATTATTTTCAACATTCTCTTCACCTATTTCAAAAATATGCTAATTTAATAATATTTTATTTGTATTTTTATGCATTATAAATTTAATTTATTATTGCTATAAATCCATTATAAATTTAACTTATTATTGCTATAAATCCATTATAAATTTAATTTACTCGGTCAACGCATGAATTAATAATTGCAGAGCATCTACTTGAAAATAATGAAAGGCATTTAAAAATGTATATTTATATTCAAAAGAGAAAATGATTTCCAAACTTGGTTGCAGTATCTCCACTTTGCAGGTTATCATAATTGAATTTGGACAGTTATGGGTAAAATAAAAAGCTTGTGAGGCAATGTGTAAACTTGTGCTCAAAGCAACTCTTCATAAATATAAAAATAATATTAGAGAAACATCACAATCCCATGGATAAATTGGATATTTTGGGTGACTTTATTTTCTTATAAAGTTTAATTTAATTTTGTTTTTTATTTCAAAATTTTGATATTTAAATCGTTTTAAAATGGTTAGAATTTATTCACAAAATTAGGGTTTCCACTTTCTATTATTTTAAATATTTTTTAATAGGCTTAATGAGTTCTTTGTCTCAATGAAAAATTAGTAGGTTAAACTCGAAATGTGTTATTATGAATTTTTTGTTGTTGAATAATATTTTAAGTTTTTTATTTTTATTTTTAATAAATAATTAAAAAATTAACAATTGTATTTTGATTAATAATGATGATTATTTTTATAATTTATTAAAATTAATTTAGATTTATCAAATTTAAGAGAATACTTGGAATTTTTTAGAATTTTGTTTTTGTATTTAAAAAATATTAAGAGAAGTGTTCCAAGATCAGTATAGCTTTTAGCTTTTTTGAGTAAAAACTAAAAAAGTTAAGAAGGTTGGTAGTGTCACAAATCTTTTGAAATTGAGATCTAATTTGGGTATATGATGGACTCTCTAAGAGAAAGTGGTTTTTATCTTCAACCCTCTTAATGTCACAAAGGTGATAATCTCTTTCATCTCACACTATTTTGGGAATTGACCAACACCCAGTTTCACTATGAAGCTCATGAAAAATTGTTCTTATTTTAGCAATGTTTATTTTTTTCTTTACACTAATCAAGACATAGAGATACTTTCGACCTTCTAGATTAGGGTTGATCACCTCCTTATAACATCTTAATTTTGTTTTTCCCTCTAACTCTTTATCACGCCACAATTTCTCCTTAAATTTTGCTGTAATAATATTTTTAATATTATCCTTATTCTGTAATATGATATCTTCCTTTATTCCCTAATGGTTTAGCCAAGACTAGGCATCCTTATGACATCCCCACTTGAGTCGAAGGTGGTTTTGGTTGGAGTTTGAAGTAGTTGTAGGAAGCCTCTTGTCTTCCTTCTTGTTTAAATTGTTCTTATACATTAGGTACCTGATCATAGCCATGCTCTCAATGGGGGAAAGACTCACTTCTATGAGGAGGATATGATAGGGCATATTTCCTTTAATTTTGAGATTGTAGGTTATAAAATTATTTTGGATATGCTCTATCTTTCTCCACAACTCTTTAGAGATATTACATCCTCAAACCTCACATCCATATAAAATAACGGAGTCAAAAGAGTCTCAAAGATGAGTTTTTTTATCCCATATCCAAAGTTCTATTGATTTACAGTTGTTTTCCAGACCATAATAAGTTTTCTACCCTCCATTTATCCTTTTCTCAATGTTATAATTCTAGTTGAACTTGTGATGAATATCTATTCTGAGATATTTCTATGAAGGCACTTCCTCCAAGTTGTTGTTGTCATATAAAAAAGTATCATAGGTGATCTTTTTGGATTTAATTATCATGACTTTCATTTCGTTTGTATTAACAGTCATTCCCATATTGGAGCATAAATCTTGGAGGATTTTTAGTTGCTTGTCAAGATTGTAGGGACTCATCATCGTAAGAACAATATCATCAGCATAAAGAAGAAGAGTAATGACTATACCAATGAGAGTTGGGTCGGCACACCCTGCTTCTTCCAAACACTCTTCTAACTTGTCAATGTATATGTCAAAAATGGTAGGGGACAATATTCTACAAAGTACCTCCTCCTCTATTCTCCAATGATTTAACCAAGGCTTAACATCTTTATGCCAACACCTATTAAGACACATGTGATTATAAAGATTAGAAATATATAAATATTCAATGTAATAAAGTATCAACCAACGACTAATTTGAGTATAAAGATCAGATATATATAAACATTGGTGTAATAAAGTATCATAACCCATTTATTTATTTTATTTTTCATTTATTTTTATCATAATTTTCAAATTTTATTTTACTATTGCAAAACGTGTTTTTTAAAAGAAAATTTTATAGGATCTCTCCTCTTCCCTAGAATATTTGGATGGAGGGTAGCTCAGTTGCCAACCATAATAGTGACTATAATGTTGAGGGACTTAACCATATTTGAACCTATGGCCTAAGACCTCCCCTTTGACAACATGCCTTGGGTGGGTGGTTCCACCAATTGAGTTAACCTTGAGATTAATTTAAAGTTAACATATATAAGGAGATGAATAAGAGAGTGGATAAGTTCACTAACATGGGGGCATATTTGGAATCAAATAATGGAGTAATAATCAAAGCATAGCTTAAATTCATAATGATTTAGAGATTCAAATTCAAATAGAATAATATGATATAGGAGTAATAATTAATTGCACAAAATCTCCAATAACCCTTCTCAATATACAAGATGACAAAAAAATAACTAGATCTTGGACGTATAGACCAATGAAATGATTGTAATATGTCAACCGATAAACGGAGTACCAATACATGTAAATTTTCATGTTGAGAAGAGACTTTCATATTACTAAGTTTTTTTAACATAATAAGATCCATCTTAAACTAGGATTTATTAAGTACTAAAAGGAATAAAAAAGAAATTCACGTGTAAACTTCTCATTGCAGAGCTAAGGTGGATTTTTACACCAGTTTATATTATTCTTTTATTCCCTTTATTATTATGATTGGATTTTGTTTTGAAATGCTCTACTTATGAACACATTAGGTCTCAATTTCATAATTTGTATAATGCCATTGATTTTCATAACTTGTTAACTAATGAAAGCCAAAGAGAGATAGGAAATTTTCTCTCTAATATTGTAAATTATAAAAACAAATTGTAAAGAAAATCAATTAATTCCTTATCAATTTTACTAAGGTTCGATGTATCAATGCCAATCTCGATGGGCGGTAATCATTATCATCATTAAAGACTTCAATTTTTCTTTCATTTTAATTCATTAGCATTATCCTATATTACACATCTCATCCAACTGAAATGTAAAGTGCACCTTTATTCTCTCTATATAATCATACTAATAAAAATATTATATAATCAACTTCAAAATAACCATAATTAATATATATTAAATAGATATAACTTAATAATATATTTAATTTTGTATATTCAAATCTCACAAACAAATTAAAGGTTCAACATACAAATTTATTTGCATGGTCGGATATGTTTTTATTTAAACAAGTGAATTGTTTTAAGGTGAAGATCATTATGAGTTCTCCAATTTTAGTTTGTCTAAAGTTCAAGTCTACGTAAATCTTGTTGGGTTATCACTTGTTGCACCGAGAGGCCCTCTATAGCCCATTATGGGAGAGATGTTCATGTAACATAACACATTAAAATAATGATAATAAAACACGAAAAAAATAATATAAATTTATGTAGGGATCACATCTCTTGAGGTGCAAACCTTTTTTATAGTGCAAAACTTGAGGAAAGGTTAAAGGTTTGTACCTCGATCCCTCTGGATGCATAATAGATCCGAAGTTAAATGGATCTAGGCTAGTTATTGTCAATAGTGATTGAACCATCCTCCATTCTGAAGAAGAGAGAGTTCATATAAAAAAATCCTTTAAAAATATTATGTACCAAAATTATTGAAATCAATAACTTATGATCGTTCATATCCATCCTCAAATTTTAACTGTATTAAATTACTATAACAAGTGTTAAAATGATGATGATGGTGATGAAACAAAATTTGGTTTATTGGACTTTAAGAAAAAAAAGGTAAGGAATTATTTGGTTTACTTTAAACTTCTATTTATGTGCTAAAAAAGTTTGAGGATAAACATTCATAAAGCACCCTAGTTTTGATGATTTGAAAGGTTAGGAATCTTTGTACTTTAACTAATATTTTGAAATTGAGATTGGATGTGGGTGTACACAAGACATTTTAAGAGAAAGTGGTTTTCATCTTCACCCCTCTTAGTGTCATGAAATAACAAATTCTTTCATCCCACACCATTTTAGGAATTGTCCAACACCCTCTGCCTCAATCAACTTATTAATTAAAATTAAATTTCCATATTCAAAAATAAATTTATTCAACCTACTAATTAAAAACAACTCTCATATTTGAAAATAAATTTATTTATTATTAATCTTCGCCTTACCAAAATGGACTATAGTTATTGCCTCAAGCCATTTACTAATATGCACCCCAAAAAATATCTTAAGTTATCCCAAATTATATTTATTAGTCCTTTCCCTTCTGGCTGCAGGGACTTATAGTAATTGATTTTTCATTGTTACATTAGTATGGCACGAAAACCAAGAAAAGTTTTAAAATTTTGATGCAAATTTCCGAGTCTCATTTGTTTTTTAGGCTAAAGTTTCAAGTTTGAAGCCTTATTTGGCCTCTTCCCAAGGAATACCCTGACCATATCTTAGCTTAAAAGGACATTCAAATACATATTCAGTTTGTAATATTCCTAAAGTCAAGTAATGTTAGGCATAATTCTAGCATTAGGTATTGGAATTAAATGTTAAATGGTTTTGCCATATTAAAATTTGGAATGCCCTTGAGCCACTTTGTCACACGCTACCTGACTGTCGGCATGTTGTCCATTTGTTGTTCCCATGTGTTCCACCTTGTTTTCCTACAAGTACCCATGTGTTTCTTCAAGCTCGATGTCGCCACCTCCTACTCTACCCATGTGTTTCTTCAACCTCGATCTCGCCTCCTCCTACTCCAGAGACATTCACTTGTAACCCAAGTCGTTCCATATCTCTTTGTTTTTCTCGAAGGTCATCCCAGTTTGTTTCTCGGGCTACATGAGAAACCTAGCTCAATAAAGTCGCAACAAGAGGAGAGGGCTTAAGTAGCAACCTATCTCAAGCAAGCCGCAACAAGAGGAGAAGGGTTGTGTAGGTCAGCCTCATGAGAGATTTTCTTACCTTGCCCCGCGAGGCCTTATGCTTAGCCGAGTCCCAATAAATATATCCAGGCAACGAGTCTTTGATCCTTGCAAACCAACGTCCATTTTTATCAGACCAACGTCCATTTTTCTCAAACTTGTCACTAGTATGCATAACTACAACAACAACAAGTCAGGTCGGGTTTTCAATGGAACATTACTTAAATTTTTTCACATTTTCAAGTTTTCTCATTTGAGATATGTATTTTCAAATGCACAATGTATTTATCGAATGTGAAAAACAAAATTTACACAATACTTACCTCATTTTTCTCTTCTTCAAAACTTACAAACACCCCATGATATGGAAATGGGTTCTCAATAGCTCTGCATGGCTATCTGGCTCTTTGTTGAGATTTGGTCTTTATCTATGCATGCATTTCATATAAAAATTCATTTCAATTTTATAGTAATTTTTTGGCTCATGGAAAAAAATTTACACAATACTTGCCTCCTTCGAGGTATTTTCTTGGTTCTTTGTGTGATGGTACATACCTACTAGTTTTGTACCCATCTATTTCTTCAAGCTTGATGTCGCCTCCTCCTACTCTACCCATGTGTTTCTTCAAGCTCGATCTCGCCTCCTCCTACTCCGGAGACATTCACTTGCAACCCAAGTCGTTCCATATCTCTATGTTCGCCTCGAAGGTCATCCCAGTTTGTTTCAGTTTGCATCTCAATATGTTTTTCTTTTATGGTAAGAGGGATTTCAGTGGTAGATGCCTGTGACATTCATATTACCATTTGTAAGAAATATGAATCTTCTAGCTACTTTTATAGCTCTTAGATGACTTTGAATATATTTCTTCCTCAAGCTCCACAAGTTAGAGATATGATCCATATCTTTTGGAACGCTTTTCTAGATCAAGGTATTTATGCTTCTTTTCTCTGAAAGTAGTGCAATGGCTATTAAACCTCGGCTACTGGTAGCTCTATCTTTTATGTCATCACAGCCTTATACCCCTCTATAGCTACACACAATATATATGAAATGCAGATTCAACGTTCTTCCAGTTCTCAGAGCACGATGAAAGCATTTTAGATACTGGTTGCAATATCTTTACCTCTGCTCCTAGATTCCTTGAGAGGTTATGCCCCAGAGAGTTTTTTAGATATTGGTTGTAATATCTTTACCTGTGAATAATGGTCTTTGATGATCCCTCCAGGATACATAATCTTTGTCACAGAGCCTCTTTTATTTACTATGATAGTCAGCCCTAAGCCGGATCCAAAGACGTTTCAAGTAACTGTAGATACCAGTGATACAATTGGAGGAAATTCACTTGTACAGTAAGAAACTAATGGGTAAACTAAGAATAAATTCCTACTGAGAAAGTTCAGTTTTCATGAGCCAAAGCTAATTTCCTATGTCGAGGAGAAGAAGTAGACTCACGGTGGCACATTAATGCTTGCTCGAGAAGAATAAAAGTATCTGAAAGAAAAAATTTACCCTCAGTCTGTACTGAACAACTTCTCTATCCATGTGAATTGGGATAAAGAATTAAACGGGCATTAAAGTGCTACTTCGGTTATTTAACCCAGGCCATTTCTCAGATTTATGAACCATCTATTCACTTCGTCGATATCGCTACCTTGTATGATTTTCGAACATTGAGAAAACTTATATCACTGGATACATTCTTCCAACTTGGATTTGTACATTACATTTTAACTACCCATAAGGCTTCTAGTGGGTTCAATTCACTATGCTATAGGCTCCATTCTGTTGAGCCAAAGGAAAAAAATTCATTTTAGTTATGGGGGATATGCCTAAAATAATTACACTTGTGATTACCTGCCCACCATAGAAATAAATCTTTACAATATATTATCCAACACTCTGCTACTGAAACCACCGTATCTCCAAAGCTAGCTATCCCCGGTAAGATCTCTAGTTTCCCTGGTTTTAACCTATAACACCATAGATACGTGTTCATACATATATTATATTGGCATAAATACATTTACACTTGGACTAGCCATATCCACATTTTAACATTAGTACCTTGATCGGGAAAAGAGGAGGGTTGAACAGGTGCTCCTGCTAGCAGTAACTAGATAGAACCGAAGCCGGCAAGGGGTGTTGCTTTTTTTATAGTGTTTAGAATTATCTAATCTTCCCAACTGAGTAAGATTTATTTTACCCTTCTCTTTAGCATAGAAGTGAACTCCATTCTAACCAATTTCTACGTACAATAAGTTGGATCATGGTGAACCTTACTATACATAAGGAGAGTGGCTTGTTCCGTCTCTTTATTATTGGAATCTCTTCTATACTGAACGAGCTGGTGAAGCTCTATAAGGAAACCTACAATCAAAAACTTCTTTGGAAGGAGACATGTTTCATAAGTACACTGTGTTGTATCCAACAATTTCCATGGCCAGAAGCCTCAACTACTATGTATTGGATATAACTCTTTTCTACAACTAAGGTGTGCACCATTGTCTGAGGCATGCAATTTTGTAGAGGTGTAAGAAAGAGACAACCTGTTGAAGTTTCCACAGCTACATTAAGCCAACACGAAGGCATATAAGCTAGAAGGTGCATTGTTCAAGGTATCTCTGTCTTTCATGCCTCCCAACAAAGGGAAATAGTGTCAGACCTAGCAGGTGAGAGGTAATATTAACTTACAATATTTGTAGTATTCACTGAGTATAAAATGAGGTAATATTCGCTTACAATATTTGCAGTATTCACTAAGTATAAAATATAATGTTTTAACATTTCTTGGAAAACAAACCCAGTTGCATATACCAACACGTAATATGCTAACATAACCCTCTACCAACAGGTACATTCCGTTGCATCCATATGTTAACATTTACTAAAATTTTAGCACAATTTAAAAATGACAAATAAAATTGCCTATCTAAATAAAATCACTATGAACATAATTAGAACCCAGAAGAATTCTGATATGACAATCATCTTACAAGACTCGAATTCCTCCATAGGATCTCATTATTGAGAACGCATCTAGATAAACTCCTTCGGGTAGAGATTACACATCTTCTAGAATCGGTCTCAGTCTCCTCAAACTATGAAACATAACAATGTATAATTTTCTCTTGTAATAGTTTGATTCCATATATATATTTGGAGGTTGTTGCCAACATAATGAAATAAACCCACCGACATCATGAGATATGCACAAGAATTCTCTAACAAAGTTTTAAGAAACAAAAAATGGCATACTGCAATTAAATTTCAAATATCAAAAATTGTATTTTCCAAAACTTGGCTTTGTTACATACAACCACCTAAACCATCCATTCATTCGATATTGATCTCGATTTCAAAATGAATTCTCAATATCAATGTTTGTTTGAAATACTGAAGGAATTAATTTTTGGAATAAAGCTTTGTTATTTAAACCTTGGGTTCCAACAATGCTAATTGAGTCTCATCTATGGAGGACCTTTATACCTCAATGCTGGCATACTCAATTTACAATTATCAAAAGCTCACAATATATAACACAATATATACAAAAAACAACATCATAAATAAATAAATAACGTTATATAACCATTATTAGCCCCAAATGTAGCACCAAGTTGCATAAATATGTCTTAATATATGTGGTTGATTAAATTGCAATGTGTCCAAAATCACTTTACGAGTTGTAGAAAGGAGTTGTAAAGGTCATCATTACAAGGTCTTAATTAGTAAGTCCTGATTATCTAGGTGAACAATAGTCTCCCAAGCATCTTGAACAAGAAATGAGACAACAATAGCTTCTCGCTATACAAAAAAATGGCAACCAATTATAAACTACAACCATGAACAATAAATGAGACACATGCAACCATGAACAAGAAACGAGACAACAATAGCCTCTCGCTATACAAAAAAATGATAGAAGCAGTTTGCCACAACTCTCAGAACATGGGCTCATGCAAATATTTGGCTAGGGAGGCTAGATTTGGTTACGCTAAGGTTCCACCACATGGGATGAATGAGCTGTCACAACTTCTCTCCATGTGGAAAGGGCTACATTTATCCAATTATAAACTTCTTTTATCACACAAGGAGAGGTTTTTGAAAGGAACCTGGAGAAAATTTTAAAAATAACTCGATTTTCATGAACATCGAAGCACATGCTTTATGCCTTCTTGGCAAGGATTTGTTGCTCTGCAAATCCACTTGTTTTATATTGTTATTGCCTCAAGCCATTTACTAATATGCACCCCAAAAAAAGGCCTTAAGTTATCCCAAAATCTAATCTATTTATTTTGTATTTTCCTTGATATTTAAAAACTTGTTTTCTTATTACTAATATCACCTTTCATATTTTGTGACCACAATATATNATATAACGATTTTATTAAAGGTTAAAACATCTTTGTGTTTACCACTCATATATGAGGGAAGAGTAAAATTAATGAAAGTTTGGCGCAGCCGCACCCTCACTGGCACGTCCGCTTCCTCAGGATCTTCTTCTTCTCGGCCTGAAGAACTCGAATGTTCTTCTAATTCCCTATCGGGAATTCTTCACCCACAACGAATCCTCAACGATCTCCCTTTGTTCTATCGGGAAATCGGAACTCGCGTGATCGCGAGTCTCGTGGTCATGAATTCTTATCTCTCTGAATCCCTGAAACCCGATGGGTAATGACCAACGCTTTTCTGTTTCTGTCGGGAATTTCCTCGTCGGGAAATCGACGCTTATGAGGTCGTGATCCACTTACCTCACGGATCCCCGACTCCCGATCCCCGATGCCACTTGGCTTTGACTCCTGCGAGGGTTGACTTTCCAACACCTGTCCTCCACTACGTCCTTAACCTCGTCGGGAAATCACGTATCGGGATATCGCGATTCCCGTTGTCAGGTGCCCGGGACCTTCAATTCCCCAATCCCCGACTCTGCGAGATCTCCTGACACGCATCCTCCACAAGGAACGGTTCTGATCCCTCCTGAGCTTCAAACACTCGGGTGTCCTCGTCGTAATCTCCCTGCACCTCCGTGAGATCTGATGGCCCACGGGATTTTGCGGAACCTCCGAGAGGTTTTCAACCATCCGCTCTAATCTGGATGTTCCTGCGAGAAGAAAAAATGCTTCCTCCACGAAGACTTGGTCCTAGCTTGCCGACCTACGACAATTCCTTCGGACTTCCAATAGAAGCTTCCCTATACTTATCCTTCGGTGAATTTGAAGGTCTACTCCTCCTGAGCTTGTTCTCAACTTCTCAAGTCCTTCTGAGAAATTCTTGCGCGCACTCCTTGCGGCAACCCTTCAACCTTGTCTAAGTGTTGAAGTCTTTTGACCCTGCGCACTCCTGCAACAACAGTCTTTTAGAACTTTGCTCAAGTTCGCAACCCTGAGACTTTTCCTTGGCCTGCGCACTCCTTGCACAACACTATGCCTAACTGCACCTTCGAAGAAAATAAGAACAAAAGTTATCCCTAATTGAACCCTTCTATCAACTCACTCCTTGCAGATGATTCGACTGCACTCCTTGCAGGAATTCTCTGGTTCAAATTAGAGAAACAATTGAAACTAATTTCTCCTTCCCTTCAGACTTCAAGTTCACCATGAAATCACATACACAGCATGTAAAAGCAATGCATGACAGGAAGCAAAACATCCATGAACATAATATCAATACACAGAGAAACAACACCAACCATGAAATTGAATTAAAGCTTTCTTCTATAAATTCAATATCTGTACATGGGTGTTCTTCATACAATTCTTTGCTTGCTCTCCTCTTCTTGCTCCTGTTTTCGATATCTGAATCCTGTTACAATGATACAATGAGGGTGTCTATATTCGTTTTCCCTCCCGAACTCTAAACTATCAAATCTAGACTTAAAATCCTATCTACCAGCACTAACTAGATTAAATGCCTCCTATCTACCAAAGG
>SNQJ01S0000476.1:277454-309825 GCA_010110895.2 Picea sitchensis | reverse complement strand
CGCAGACATAGGTATATATTCGTTGTCAAAATTCTACACCTGCAACCATTCAACGCAGTCACACTCAACCATAATTTCATTGTCCTTCAAATGCAAATTAGTTGTCATCTATATAAAATGATGTCAACATATATATATATATATATATATAGAGAGAGAGAGAGAGAGAGAGAGAGAGAGATAAATCGTTGTTATATATAAAATCACTGAATAATAACATCGTTGTCCAACATGTATAATAATACCATATATAATGAAATCGTTGTCATGTATAAATTGCTGGAATAAAATTGTTACTAGAATAAAATCATTGTGAAAATATCAATCCATGGATCCCAAATTAATAAATGTTTGTATAGAAACAAAATCGTTGTCAAACACAATGTAAATATTACCAAAAATCGTTGTCTCTTATTAAGTTTGTTGTCCATCATTAAATTCGTTGTCTAGTAAATACCCACATTGTTTAATAGCAGTCTAATATATTACCCACACTGTTTAATAGCAGTCTAATATATGTATGATACCACAATCTATTAAATATATTATATCGCTGTGTTAAATATATTATATTGTTGTCATTTAAATATATGATATCGCAGAATTAATATATGACATTGTTGTCATTTAAATATATGAAATCGTAGAGTCAAATAAATGATATTGTTGTCATTTAAATATATGAAATCGCAGAGTTAAATAAATTATTTTCAATGCCATTCGAATCATATGTTATTCAAATGAAATCGATTCTCAGTGGTAAGTAATATAACGTGGAGATTTTACCAATCAAGCACTGGGTAATATGCCAAGAAATCGTAGAGATAATATGCCAAGATATCATAGAGATGAATCGATCAGAGATGTATCAACAAAACAGAGAGACTAATCGATCAGAGATGAATCTAACAAAAATGTCGAGAGACTCAATCACGCAGAGATACTCAATCACAAGAAGTCACAAAGACCAATCATTCGGCAATGAATCAATAAAAAACGCAAAGATACTCATTCACAAGAAGGCCCAAAGATCAGGGATTAATCATAATAGAAAAACACAGAGATAAGTAAGGGTTAGAAACTGGGCAAAATTTATCCTTCACTTATTATCCATGCACATGAAAGGGCATTTGAATCTATAACTCTTTAAACAACAGAGTGACGACCGTCGATTAGGCTCCTAGCCGACTGCTCAAGAACAAACTAATAAATTAAGGGATAAGGGACAGAAGATAAAAACTCAATTTGTCTTCGTATTAATCAATAAAAACAAACGCAGAGGATTCATTGCAATCAGAGGTTGGGTTTTCCATGGGAAATCAATTCAAATACAATGAGCATAAAGCTCGGATGACTTTAAGTTCTTTGATCATAAAACGTTGGGCTCATCAAGACAAATTGTTGAAGATAAAAATGAAATCTCTGGATAGTGTTACTTTGAATAAAAAATAATCTTTAACACAGTAGAAGTAAATTATTGAAGGCGTGGGAACAATATTTAACTATCATTCAATACAAATATACACATGCGTACCGTAACCAAATGTGAAAGCTCTGATTCGTTGTCTTGTGCGCGCTCCGTCTAGTTCCCACTTGCCAACTGATGTGACCTCACCAGTACCTCCCATCCAACGCTAGGGGTACTCTTCTTCCCCCTGAGCCCCCCGATCTACAAAGGGGCCACACACACAATACCAGAGAATGTTAGCACCCAACTCGCCTTGAAAGGTCAAGCTACCACTCGTTACTCGAGCTGGGTATCCCAACTCCCACAAGAGAAAATTCAGTCAAGACAAAATTTCAGCAGCGTAACGTTACGCAAAAAGATGAGATCCATACTCCTCCTCCTCCATCCTTTTTATAGAGTTTTCAAGTAACTAGTTTCCCAAATTCTCATTAAATTCCCTTTTTCATTAAATTAATTTCGAAAAACCTCCCCCGTACACATGTCACCCGATCCCTTAGTTGCACCAGTAAATCAATTTTATTAATTAATTAAATATTCATATTTCTCTCACCC
This sequence comes from Picea sitchensis, assembly GCA_010110895.2. NCBI lineage: Eukaryota > Viridiplantae > Streptophyta > Pinopsida > Pinales > Pinaceae > Picea > Picea sitchensis. The sequence continues at coordinate 307,805 of SNQJ01S0000476.1, read as the reverse complement.
ACCTAAAAACGTTCCTAAAAATGCTCCTCGGTGTCCCAATATTCCCTTACAATTCTTAAATGACTTGCGCCTTACTTAATTCCCAGTGGAGTTCATAAATAGAAAGTTCCCAAGGCAAGACTCCTTACTAAGTTAGACATTCAGTTTTTTATTTATGTTTCCCCTTTTCTTTAAGTTTCCTATTTATTTTAAGTTTCCCTCTTTTTCCTTTTTAACGAAAAATCAATTTAGCAAGTGTATATAAAACAACCATTTACCCTTTTCCCTCTTTAATTAAAAATTAATTTAGCAAGTGTAGATAAAAACAACCATTTACCCTCTTTTCTTTTTAACTAAAAATTAATTTAGAAAATGTAGATAAAAACAACCATTATCCCTTTTTAAAAATTTAATCCTCCATTATAATTTTGACTTTAAAAAATAAGTTTGAATTTCTTACCCCCCTTCTTGTTACATGTTTATTTATTATTTATTTTTTTGACCACATGTTCTACTTAGACCTAGGCTTTAATTTCACTAGGTTGGGCGACATTTTTTTATTAAGAAAAAAATGTTTTTAAACCTTACTTATCACATCATTCATTTTAAGGAAGTCTAGGTCCTAAGGAGGCATAATTTTCTAGGCACTAGGTTTATTAACTTATAATAGTTAAAATCGTGACGTGCCCTTAAGGACGCACTACGTGCTCCAAGGGTGCCAGTCGTCTCTTTCCATTTTCCTTGCGTGGCGTGCCCTTCAAGATGCACCAGGTGCTCCAAGGGTGCCACTCACCTCTTTCTGATTTCCTTGTGCGACATTCCTTTCAAGACGTACTACATGCTCCAAGGGTGCCACTTGCCTCTTGACTGAATCCGGTAGACGTCAAACCCCTGGAGTCAATACTCCACCAGGTGATCTTGTGGGAGACTAAGGGCCTCTAAGGAATAAGGCCCCTGCCTTATTGTGTGCCCCTTAAAATCATCGTGAGCGATTTTCACAGTCTTCCCTCATGACATCGTGGGTCTTCTTGAACTAGGTAATCATTAACCTACAGTTTGAGCCATGACGGGAGTGTTACTAGGTTGTGGCAGGGCTGCTTCCACAACTCTCCCTCAATGTCTCTAGTCATCGTGCGTGACCCCTCTACTCCATATGTGAGTCTGGTCGGCAAGCTATCATCAACCTACATCCATCAATGAATCATGACAATGGTCAGGAATAATAATCAATCATCATAACATCTAATCATATGTACATATGTCACATCAACAACATTCAAACCCAATAGTCCACTCCCTGACTCGATCCTGAGTCCAAGGGGTTTCATCGATGCCTCTACATCCTCAATGTCCAAAGTCTTACACACTCAGGAGAACTCAGTCAATAGCACTTGTCTATGTAAATACAACAAAATAACATATCATCAAATCCATAACATCTCATAATCATAATCAGAATGACCAATAGTATAATAATCTGGATCACTTGCATGCAAGTGTCCTCAAAGAATAAGTTTGCTCAGTGTTTGCAAGAGCGGGATGTTACGACATCCTTGGTATCCCCTGGTGCCCTGAAGCTATTATTGCATGCTAACTATGTATCTCGCTATTAACTCAACTTTCCTACCCTATTTGTCTCTGGGTGGTGAATATGACAAGAAAAAATAGGGCCATGGACCATGAGAAAGGAAAAAACATGCTGAGTAGAAGCATTTTTTTAAATCATATAAATCATATAAATCATAACCTATCAAACTATTTGGCAATCAAATTATATATATATCTTAGGTGATAAATCATCTGTATTTTGTTACTACCTTGAAAATTAGGCGAAAACACAAATATGAGTGTCACTTGTGCATCATTGACAATAATAATAATAAATCCTATATTATAACATTTATAGCAAAATCAACATTTCATAAAAATTAGAGAGAACTTAAAACAAAAAGCAATGGTATTGGAATATATAGTTAGACACACATAAAACATTTTCTTCAAATTGCTAAAAAATTTCAATATGAAAACACTATATACAACATGGTCTACCATCCACATGTCAAAATACATGACAAAAAATGTCAAAGTCTTAAAAATTGTTGTTTGATACAAATACTTAACATGATTTGAAATATAAGTTCATGGTATTCCCAAGAGTATGAATCGTTGCATAAATCTTAAGTTGTAACGAATATTCCATAAAAATTGAGACACATAATCATGGATTTGGAAAAAATGTTAAGAAATCCTATTATATATTCATGGAAAGGTTTTATTTTTAGACGAAAAGTATAAATATATAGAGAATTGTTATCATAAATTAGGCTACAATTTTTTTATTTTTTTTTTAATGAAAATATGAAAAAATTAACCTAAATTTCTTTAAAACTTTTCAAATTTAGCCAAATTGGTGAAATTTATCTTAAAGAACCATTGAGTAGAAGGTCTAGAACTATTTCTTAGAACATATCTTACTAGGAAACACCCCACTACATCACTAGGGAAAAGAAGGAAGCTCAAGCAGTAGCCAATTATTACCATAGTAGGTTCCCTACTCAGATTAAGGAAGAAGTAGACCAAATGGAAGATGCAAACAAAGATAAATGAAAAAGAATGTCGAATGAGAAAATTCAAGAGGAATTTTAATGGTGGATTCAAGACTCACGGTTCTATAAAACAAGGGATACCAATATTTTTAGGATTACTGAAATGTACTGGATGAATAAGGGTTTTATTGCTCAGGTAGTGGAGGAAAGGGGCCTCTAGCAGCGGACCATCCTTCACAAACTTGACTTGCTAGACAAAAAATTTGAAGCAGTATTTAAAGCAATGTATGGTGTTGGTATTGTGGTTTCACAGCCACATAGTGGAAACATTGATACAATGGAGGAAAAGGAAGACTCCCCAAGTTCAGTGGGTACTCAATCCAATCCTATCTTCATATAGAAAGACCCATTGCCTCCTACTGAAATTCAAAAGGGGCTTGTTTAGACACTCGACCTTGCCAACAATCCAATTGGAGAGAGATTCACTTATCCTTGTGTTTAATATGGGGTTATATCTTTTTCATCTAGTTTTCATGTTATATTATAGGTTTCTAGTAAACAAATTTATACCCTTCTATAGTCAACATTGTAGGGTGAGTTATATCCTTATAGGCTTAGTATTGTAGGGTGATAAGAACGAATGAAAATGACTGTTATGAATCCTTCCAACTGGTTGTGTCCTAGTTTCCCTAGTGGCAATCCACAACCAAGAATGTATGTAATATTTTTTGTATAATATAAATAAAAGACTATTTTTAGCTTTAAAAAAATATTGCATTGGGTTCTCTCCTTGTTGATTCTAGGTTTCTTATGACATCGATAAACAACCAAGAAAGTTAGTTGGGTGTCTAAACATTGCATTTGGATTTATTCTTTTTGTTTTTTGGTTTATTTTGGTATGGAAAAACAACGAAAGACAGAAACAAAATTGTTTGGTTTCTAGTTTCCTTTGATCATAAATAGTGAGCGCAACAAATTTTTTCTAGTATTTGGATTTTATTTTGGTGGCCTCCAAAATTAGGATCTCACTACATTTGAACATAACTACTAATTGTAGTGTATATATACATTGGCCATATTCTATAGTAAAACTTGATGGATATAAGAGAGAATAAATCATAAAACTTCAGAATTAAACACTTAAAGTCCAAAGATACCAAGGCGCTCACACCATAAAGAACATAAGAATATAGAGAAGAACCATTAAGGTAGGGTAACACCATCAAATACTCCTTATTGAAGGAATCACTCCACAATCCATGCTTACTACAAAAAAATACATCCAAATCATCCGCAATACAATGATACACATGTGTATTTATGCTTTCTCATGAGTATTCCTAGGAGTCTATGCCAACTACCCCTTATTATTATATTATTTCATTTTAATTACATAGTGGGCCTATACCATTATTATATCCACATTACATTCATTATCCCATGGGGTACCTCCCTAGGTACCCCATATTATCCTTCCTTGGTACATTACATTTCATCCCCCTTGGCATGTTTCGTCATCAAAACATGGGTAGAAGTCGTATAATATGAATTGTTAAGCAATGCAGTCAATTGGTACCATGCACGAGCAATCATCCATCCTGGTGAAATGTGGACATAGGGTCCAACTGTAGCCTTTCCTCCTTGATATTGATTTTGGTTTCTCCTTGGGATCCATGTCTTTATCGTGCTGCTCTAATATCTCATGTATTGTTTTTAGTCTTCCATGTGCTTGTTGATAAAAAAATGCAGTCGCCTATATTTTCCTGCTCCTGGTATAATAAAAAAATGGCATCAAAAGAATAAAATTTTTGAAATATTATAAGTCCATGGTGTATCCCTCGGTCTTAACTTCATCTCACATTTTTCAGATTCAAAATTTGAGTTCGTATGCTCAAGATATCTAGGTTTGTGTTTATGCAGAAAATGGTGCTTCTTCCATGTGGAATAAATCTAATCTCTTGGAAATACATTTAAGTTTTCAGGGCTGAGACCCTTGTTTTCTTCATTTTTTCCCGGGCCCGAGACCATTGTTTTCTTCATTTTATACTCATTTTTCCTCTCCTTTATTTATCCATTACCTTTTCTCTCACTCATATTTCCTTACAATAGACGGGTTGGTGGACTCACCATAGGTTGGCAGACTCACACCTATCATTCCCTACCCCCTCACATCCCTCACTCCCCAACCCAACACATTACTCTCCCCTTATTTCCCCCACACTTAGCTTATTTTTATTAGTTGTCGGGTGTGCGTCCACTCATTACGTCCCCCTCACATATATCCCCAACTTGATACTCTCTAACCCATTGCCTACACTTTACCACCCCCCCCCNCTTACATCACCCCCTACCTCTGCTACCCTCATTTACCCCCCTCCCTAACTACCCACTCCTACCCTCTCTCATTCACTCTTCCTCATTTAAACTTTATATTTAAACCTTATTTTAATCATATAAATAATCTACCAACCAATCGAATTATTCCACATGGAAACCTATAAAGAGATGACAAGTGGCAATCCAAATTGGATGACATGACACTTTTATTAACCAATGAAATACGTCCACATGACAACATATTATTGGTGACACATGGCAACTCATGGAGGGAGACATGTGTCATATTCTTATTTGAGACACACGACACATTCTATTGGTTACATGTGGTAGATTTTTTACTTATCATGGGATGACACGTGGTGACACGTGACTGATTGAATCATCATGTTGACTGGGCATGCCATTGGATGCTAACTGGGTGCGAGTAGAGGATAATTTTGGTCAAAATTATTATTATTTAATCAATTTTCTAAGGGAGGTCGAGCTCTCAAAGCTCCATAACTTCTCTTATGTTTCTTATTAAGTGTAATATACACTTAATATTATATACTATTATGACTCCCATACTCCTATGCATGTCGGATAAGGATTTTAAACCAAAAAGTCGAATTACTAAAGGAGAAAAACGAATTTGATCAAGGGCTCACATTTGCCCATGAAATTAATCTGCAGTTGTTGAGTCACAATCTTGTAGAGGCCATAACTTGAGCTCCGGGTGATGAAATCGTGCAAATTTTATACCATTGGAAATTTATTTCGATGAAGAAGATGTTGGTACATGTTTCAAGGATTGAAAATGGTTAAATTTTTCCTAGAAATTAAAATAACAGTCAACTTGTTTTCTGATGAGCCTACTTGACAACTTAACTTCACGAGGTCATATCTTGAAATCTGAAAGTTTGATTTGGATAAAATTTATATCGTTTGAAATATAAGAAAATGAAGATCAAATATGAAGTGATTTCCATGGCTGAAAAGTTGATTATCACTTCCAGAAAATTAAAACACAGTCCCTCTTTTAAAAAGGGAAATTAATTAAATTTTTGAAAATAAAAGTTTATTTAAAAACATTTATTAAAAAAGGAAAGTGACCCATTTGAAATATGTGGATGATAATGATGTGAACTCATTAAAAACACTTAAACGAGACATTAATTGCAGTGAATATTTCAAGAAGAAAATTGTATGGGAAATTCAAAAAGGGAAAAACCCTAACTACTCAAGTAGTTAGAAGAACTGATTTTAAAAGAGAAGAAAAACTTCATCAAGGGTCCCATTATTTAGAAGGGCAGGGGAAGAAGATAAGAAGAACACCGTGCAACCATCAATATGAAGAAAAGTTTCTAATCAACAAAAAGAGATCTCCATCTTCTCCACTATTTTCTTCTTCTACATCATTTCTCATAGCTTTATACGTGAATCTCTGAATTGGGCACAAGGTTGAGTTCTTGAGTGTTCTTCTTGTATTCTTCAAAAGACTTTCTTTATATGATCATAGAGTATTTACAACCATGTATATGATTGTAATATATTTTGTAATGAAGAACATATTTCATTAATAAAACTCCACAAAGTATTACTTCAAGGTTGATTTCGATTGTATCTTGTAACTTTGAGTTTTTAGTACAAGGTATTTGAAATTGACCTATCAAACTCCTTTTTTGATCTTGATAGTAATACTCTTTTAAATTTTTTTGAGATGATCAAATTTTTCTCTCCAATTTCTCATTAAAAAAATATGAAAACATTTGTATGTGATTAAGAAGATTGTATAGTTGATGCTGAGTACAAAGATATTTTGATTTTGAAACCCCCCTTCAATATTTTTATGGTTAAAAGACTTCTTGTTGCATATAAAGATTATATCAGGTTATTGAAAAGCCATATCATTTCATAATTCCAAGCAATAAATATCTAGGGTTTGTTGTTTATCATTATCCTTATTCCAAGATATCACATATATATTCTTTAGCCAAAGAGGAGTACCACCTCTATAAAAACGCAGGGGGATTAATATCCTCGCGAGGTTGTCGTTTCGATCTTAACATATTCAAACGTCAACAATGCCTCCATGCTAGTTGTCTTTCTGGTTTCATGTTAATCCATAGTATTTTTGTTGATGCCCATGCCCTTGTCTTGATGAATGTTGTTTCTTCATGTGGTGTGGGTGGTGATATACAACAACCTTAATTATCGATTATTCTTTCTTTGACTCTTCAACATGTGGTTCCTTAGCTTTTTGTTCATTTTTATCCCCTTCCTTTGGATTTTCTTCAAGTGCTTATATAGGGTCTTCTTCGAATTCAACCCTGGACTCTTTATCTGATATGTCATTAGGTACTGCAATTTATTTCTATGCAAGGACTTCTTCAAGTGCCCTCTTGGGCCCTTCTTGCTTAGTAAGAGATATATCCTACAATGCAATTTTCTTTTTCTTATACCAAAGATTCAAAACTTCTTTTTCACATTCATATTAACTATACCGACCGAGTCCTTCCAAGGATATCCAAAAAAAATAGCCAGATCATATATATCTATAACATGAAAATTTGAATGCAACACATACTTATCCATAATAATCTTTAAATATTTAAAAATTTGAACATTTTCACCTTTAAGCTGTGTGTTATGAATGTTCTTTGTGGAAACTTGCAATCTTGTAGTCGAGTTAACATTGATGAAGTTATGTTTGCAACTAGGATTAATAGAAACAATGACCTTCTCTTGCTAAATACCTCCATGAACCTGTAATGTAAAGTTGTCACATAAAAAAAAATCTCTAGTGCTCTTCTTATTCATTTCTTTTAAGTATTCTTCAATACTAGAACCATCATCTTTTCTTGTAAAAGACATATTTCTTGTGAAAACCAAAAAATAGAGCTAGTGTTTTAAAGAAAATCACTTACTTTTCAATAGAGCTCCTTTACATAGTTAGGGTTTCATATGACTAATGTAAAATGATCATAACTTTTGATACACTTATTTGTTTCGTTGTTATGACCACAATTATGAAATTTCATGACTACTCTAGATCTACTTGTATTGGTTTGATTGAAATCTATGTACTATATCCAAATATATCCAATGTGCAAACAACGTGATTGTCATTGGAAAAATCCCTAAAAATAGTTGATTTTAAATCAACGATAACTCCACTTCTCGGACCTCGTTTTGAATGATTATTTTTTGAACTTGTATAATTTTTCGAGAGGAATTCATATAATATAAATAGAAGAACCCTTATTATCCTCCTTGGTATTTTTCAAGAGGAAGACTAAAAGCAATGCATGGAGATATCAAAGTAGCATGGTAACAACATGGATCCCAGGGAGAAACCAAAATCAAGATCGAGAAGGAAAGATCACAATTGTACGTCATGTCCACATTTCACTAGGATAGATGGATGCTTGTACATGGTACCAATTGACTACATTTCTTAGTAGGTCATATCATATGGCTTTTTTCTATGTTTCAAAGACAAAACATGCCAAGGGAGATGGAATGTAATGTACCTAGGGAGGATAATATGGGGTACCTAGGGAGGTACCCAAGGGGGTGAGGAATATAATGGGGCCATAATAATGGAATAGGTCCACTTGATAGTTGATGAGTAATAAATAGGGCCACTATGTAATTTAAATAAGATAATATAATAATAAAGGATAGTTGTCATAGACCCCTGGGAATACACATGAGATAGTATAAATGCACATAAATAAGTATCATTATATTGGAGAGGTGTTGGAGTGTATATACTTGTAACAATTATAGCTTGCAGAGTGATTCATTCCACAAGGAGTATTTGATGGTGTTATCTTACCTTAAGGGTTACTCTCTATATTCTTGTGTTGTTCATGGGCAATGTTTTGATATCTTTGGAGTTTAAAGGTCTATTTATGAATTTTTATGGTTTATTCTATCTTATATCTACCAAGTTTTACTTCAAGTAGTATCAACACTCTTTCTTGGGCACAAAGTGGGAATTTTTTTTTATCTTTTGTAGATTATTGATGAAAAAAAGAGGATGGCAACATTTAGATTGATTTCTAAAAATTTTTGTGCATAATTTGAAGAAACCAACAATATATCTCAGTTCCTCTTGAAAAATACCCAATTTCATAAAAAAAAATCATCTAAAACAAAGTCCTATAAATGGAGTTATCGTTGATTTAAAATTAGAAAATTTTAGGGTTTTTTCCAATGATGGCCACACAATTTGCATGTGTGATATCTTTTGATAGAATGCACAAATTTCACTCAAATTAGTGCGAGTAGATCCAAAAAAGTTGTGGCATTTTATAATTGCGGTCTTAATAGCCAATCCAAGAAGTATAACAGAAGTTATGATCATTTTACACTAGCCACCTCAAACCCTAACTACACAAAGGAGCTCCATTGAAATTAAGGGTTTCTCTTTGAAACCCTAGTTCTATTTTTGGCTTTTCACAAGAAATATATATTTTACAAGAAAAGTTGGCGGTCCTAGTATTGACGAATACATAAAAGAGATGAAGTCCTCGTGGACAATGTTTTGGAAAATTTGGCTCCCTCATATTTTAAGAGGCGATGTGGCCATCAAGTGAAATTTTCTTAACCATGACAAGATGAAGGCACTTTCAGATGAAGAATATGAAAAAGTATTTCTAGACAGGTGGTCTCATATTGTGAAAAAGGATAAGAAGGGACCTGGAGATTTATTTTCATGTGAGAACTTCATATTATAGGTTCATGGAAGTATTAAGCAAGAGAAGGGTCATTGTTTCTATTAACCCTAATAACAAGCATAACATCATCCATGTTAATTTGGCTAAAAGATTGCAAGTACCTGCAAAACATATTCAAAGCACATATATTGAGGGTGAAAATGTTTGAATTTTTAAAGATTTGAAGATTATCATAGATAAAGATGTGTTGCATTTAGATTTTCATGTTATATATATAGATGATGTGGACATTGTTTTAGGATATCCTTGGATTGACTCAGTTTCTACAATTAATATTAATGTGCAAAAACCGTTTTTGAAGCTTTGGTACAAGAAAAAGAAAATTGCATTGCATGATATATCTCTTACTAAGTAAGAAAGGCACAATAGGGCACCTAAAGAAGTTCTTGTGTAGTACCTAATGACACATCAAATGAAGAGTTTGGGGTTGAATTAAAAGAAGAGCGTGCATAAGCAGTTGAAAAAAAAGCCAAAGGAAGGGCATAAAAAGGAAGAAGTTAAAGAAACACATGTTGAGAAGTCAGAAAGAATACTAGATAGTTAAGGTTGTTGTATATTGCCACCCACACCACATGGAGAAACGATAGTAATTAAGACAAGGGCATGAGAATCAACAAACTTACAATGGATCAACATGGAACCAGAAAGGAAACTAGCATGGAGGCACATGGAAGACTAAAATCAATGAATGGATGCTCATGCATGGGTGTGGAATTAAAATTCTGCATCCAATGAATGCCTACTCTTGGAATTTGAGTAAGTCTATAAGGAGATAAGTTGAATAATTCATCATCCAATGAGTGCCTACACTTGAAATTTGAGTAAACCTTTGAAGAAATAAGTTGAAAATGAGCTTAAAAAAAAGTTTTTGTTTTCCCTTTGAAAATTCATAACTCGTATTTTATTATTTTAACTATTATTTTCCTTAGGAAACCCATTTTAGACCGCAAACATTTTCTAATGTGCCAACACTCCACATTTTGGCTCAATGTTTTCTTGTCTTCATATTTAAAAAGGATATAGATATTGCACAACATATTAAAGCTAGGAGACGATATTGGGGAAACACCCAATTGTCACTGAAGAATGGATGTCATGTTTTGACCCAAGGAGAAACAAGGATAATATACAACCCATGTGGTTAAACTTACTAGTGCTCCCATTGGAACTTTGGAATGAGCAATTTCTACGAGCCATAAGGTTGGGGAAAATAAAGGATTGGATGAAAAATAGATGAGAGGAATTGTTAAAACTATGGTAAGGGTTGGTGTGGAAGTTGATTTGGAGGATGGTCTTCCTACAAGCTTGGAAATTAAAGTTGGAGGTTGGTCGTACCAATGAGCATTAGATTACATTTGGATCCCTTTTAGGTGCTCTCATTGCCATCTATATTGTCACTTGAAAAGGAACTATCCAAAATTACTAGAGGGTAGGGATGAAATGTGAAATGGAAGGCATCTGAATGAGAATATAGTGGGGAAAAGGTCATGTGTTCTAGGCCTATATATTAATGAGAATCTATTTGAGAAAGAATTTGAAAATGAGATATCTAGATCCTTTAGGGATTCTATAGAAAAGCCAAAAAAATGTACACCATTGTTGAAGAGGAAGCATTACACTCCCAGAAGCAACACATTAATATGGAGTTGGAGGCCCTTACAATGTTTGGGCATTGGAATTCAAAGCCTTCAAAAATATGTCAAGAGAATCCAATATTCACAAATCAATCATAATCAAAAGATATAGGTGAAAAGTTCCCCCTCCTACTTTATATGTGGATTATAACATTATTGATATAAATGAGTATGTAAATACCCTTTGAAAGAGTCCTCAAAGAGGTAGAATTGGGCCAACAATACCCCCAAAACCTTCACCTACTAATGGCTTGGGAGTGATGGGGAGGGGATTGAAGGGGAATTGGGACTGGACACTAGCACGTTGTCTATAACCCAACCCCAAGAAGAAAATATTTCCTCTCACTAGCATATAAGAAGGCTGCAAGGGAAATTTTGAAAGGGAAACAAAAAACTATTATGGGGGTGCACGGAGTAGGAATGCCCCTATCTATGGGTCTAAAATGATAATATTATCTTTGGATATATGGGAGTTGGGGTCTCCCCATAAAAAAAAAAAGAGAGAGACCTAAAGCATCTAGGTTCTAAACATAAGTAATATGTTTTATTGATTCACAAAACAATGTTAGAAGAGAAGAAGGTTAAACTGCATTTTGTCTTTTATTGTAAAAGATTGGACTTTTGTTACTTATTATCACGTACCTATAGTGTGCCTAGTCAAATCTTTCGATTGTGCACCTCTTGAGGGCATATGACACCATGACATTTCTCACTTGATTGCTTGACAACACTGAGAATACTTCATCCAGACTACGCATATTCACCTAGAGCATACCCATACTCCGTTCTAGGCTATCGACGAGTCACACTCCTACTCTAGTGCAACTCTTGTATACTTAGACAATTGTTAACAACTTAACACTTAGTCATATATAAACATACATCCATGAAACAAAGAGAACACTTGCGAAACAAACAAGAGAAACACAGATATAGTGCGGGCGACACAAACTGTTCCTAACACTCGACTAAGTCTTATTATTGCAAAATTGTTACAACATGAGCACTACTGGCTCAGTTAACAACTTGGGTAGAGTCACACGACTTGCCTCACCTCACTAAGACACTCATACACATATTTATCACACCAAGACTCGCCTGCCATAACATCTTTTGCAACTTCTGCGAAGCACCCCAAACATGCATACACCATAGACTCACCGTCTCTTCTCTGTTGCAAAACTTCACACATACCATTGGCTCTGTCTCCTAACATACCTTATTCAGACTTATGAAAAGACTTCTCCCAAACTCACCCAAAAGAAGGTCACACCAACTCTATTCACATAATCACCTCAAGGTAGCGCAAGTCCTCCCATGTGGAGTGACTTGGCTCCTTGAGGGAGCTCACCCCTCTTCGTCTAAGTTTGCCTCAAAATCACATAGCTGATCTTGTTCTCCTTGTTCTTCAAATCTATCGTCCTTGGTTGTGCACCCTTGTTCTCTTATATGTACTCCAAAGGTCACCATCGTGAACCGTCGAATTCTTTGGGTGTGTCGCGCTCCTTCGCGAACCATCACGCCCAAATGAATCGTCGCGTCCCTTCACAGACCCACTCGACGAAACGAATTGTCGCACCTCTTCACCTAGAGCATACCCATACTTCGTTCTAGGCTATCGACGAGTCACACTCCTACTCTAGTGCAACTCTTGTATACTTAGACAATTGTTAACAACTTAACACTTAGTCATATAAAAACATACATCCATGAAATGAAGAGAACACTTGCGAAACAAACAAGAGAAACACATATATAGTGCGGGCGATACAAACCGTTCCTAACACCCGACTAAGTCTTCTTATTGCAAAATTGTTACAATATGAGCACTATTGGCTCAGTTAACAACTTGGGTAGAGTCACATGACTCGCCTCATCTCACTAAGACACTCATACATATATTTGTCACACAGAGACTCGTATGTCATAACATCTTTTGCAACTTTTGCGAAGCACCCCAAACGTGCATCCACCATAGACTCACCGTCTCTTCTCTGCTGCAAGACTTCACACAGAACTGTGGCTCTGTCTCCCAACATACCTCATTCAGACTTATGAAAAGACTTCCCCCAAACTCACCCAAAAGAAGGTCACACCAACTTTGTTCACATAATCACCTCAAGGCAGTGCAAGTCCTCCCATGTGGAGTGACTTGGCTCCTTGAGGGAGCTCACCCCTTTTCGTCTAAGTTTGCCTCAAAATCACATAGCTGATCTTGCTATCCTTGTTTTTCAAATACGTCGTCCTTGGTTGTGCGCTCTTGTTCTCTTATATGCACTCCTAAGGTCACCATCGTGAACCGTCGAATCCTTTGGGTGTGTCGTGCTCCTTTGCGAACCATCACGCCCAAATGAATCGTCGCGTCCCTTCGCAGACCCACTCGCCCAAACGAATTGTCGCACCCTTTCACGGACCCGGTCGCCCAAACAAACCCATGCACTCGTCAACCTTCGTGCCCCTTGGACCGACGCACCCCAACCTTGGTGCACTCCTCATGTCGGCGTGCCCCAATCTCTTGGTCGCTTCGTACTTGGGCAAGCCACTTGGTGCGTTCGCATGCCCAAGGTGCCCACTTGCACAACTAGTGCAACCCTAAGTTCCATCTCTTTGAGGAGTTGGGCAAGGGTTTCTGTGCCCTTCTAGCCGAAGACCTTACACTTATGACATTTGAGGGAACTCAAGAGGTCTAGTCATAGCATGAAACTAATCTCTCACCAAGAGGACTTCAAGCTTACTCATTTTGAACAACTACACCGAGTTGTACTCTCTTAAATTGGCGAAGTTTCTCTCCGCCATAAACATTTATGGACATTATAACAAAAAGAGAGTTTATTGGGAATAATTCTTATGGATGCAATAATTGAAAAGTGGAAATTTAAGTGTTGGAGAGGATATGAACTTTGTTATGTGGAGGTGAGAGGTTTGGGGTAAGATGCTCATAAAATGGATCCATCACCACCATATGTTGATTGAATTGATAATTGGAGATTTTTGAAGGCTCCAATAATGACCATTACGATGCTTCCTTTGGATTGATTAAAACCATGGATTCCTTTTCTTTGATCTAAATTCTATAATTCATGTAACCTCTTCATTTCCCCATAGTGTTTTCAAAGATTACAACCACATGTTGGCTCCTTTAACATCCATGAGTGCATATCCACGTTGCTTCCCATGGAGAAAGGGATAAGGACATTTGCTATTGCTTCAAGATTTGTTCTTTGGAGTAGCGCCTTGGGGGTTTGTATTTCCAACATCTATACTTGTTTTTCTCTTTTCTTGCCTCATAGAATGTGTATCCATGAGTGTCCAATACCCAAAAACAAGATATTTGACCAACCTAAGTATTTGACCATACCAACTTAGGGGCTCCCCTTTTATTATCTAAGATGACATGTCAAATCATTATTGGAAGTAGATGGAAAATGACGTGTCAAACAACTACTTCCATCTAACGTGCCAAGACTAGGAGTATATCGTGACGGATGACATAAGAAATTGACGTTGGAGAGAACAGGAATTATTTAATGACCCCTGCAAAATGAATACACGGCTGGAATAGAAAGTGTAGAAGAAGGGGTAGTGCTGCACGATGTACGACAACGCCCATGTGCACACATCATTCTCAAGATTTCACTATTCTCGAAAATAAAATTATAAAAATATAACATAAATCACTAGACTGGTAGTGGTACCCACAGTTTGACCAAACGAGAGTTAGGCACGTCATTAGTTTTAACCGGAAGGGTTCAGTTTACTAACCCCAGCCGGCCAGATTTAGCAGGAATTTAGGCGGCCGTCCTTTTAGAGGCCCGTTCAAAACTCAAAGCCCGCTATAATTAGAAGCGGTCCCGGGCCAGCTTGAGTCCACGATGTCTACGACTCAAATCCAGGGGAAGCGAGGTTACTGCGCCACGGCCGTCGGTCCAAGGTTCGAAGCCCGGCGAGTTCCACTACTTTTTTAAATCCGGTGGCTCGAGAGCCTGAGGCTCTGCCAGTGGCAGTGAGGCTTTCCTGTGTCTGTATTCGAGCTTTCCGTATCTTATGTGTTTTAATGGCGGACTCGCTCGTCCTGTTGCGATCGTCACCATGATCTCGTTGTCAATCTTATCTATTTATCGCGCCCTTTGTTCTATTCCTCACAATTACTGTGTCCTAATGCTGGAAGTGAAGCAGGATGCCTGATGCCGAAGAAAATCACCATCATCGCGACGTCTCGAGTTCGAATCCCGCGATGGCAAACGGCAAGGGGGTTCTATGGATCTTTTTCTTGCTGTCTTTAATGGTGCTGCTGGAGGATTTTGTTCACGCAGATCCGGAGGACGTGGCCTGTCTCTCAGGCGTCAAGGGTTCAATCCAGGATCCCGCAAACAGGCTCATGGGGTGGACCGGAGACAAGCTCAAAACCCCCTGCAACGGCACCATCTCGGAGCTCGAAGGCGTGACCTGCAATAACGAGAGGGTTTTCAAGCTCAGCTTCGCGGGCTTCGGCCTCGTTGGCTCAATCTCGCCCTTCATTTCTAACTGCACTAATTTACAGTCCCTCGACATGTCGGCAAACCGTTTCACCGGCGAGATCCCGACGGAGCTCCAGTATCTGGTCAATCTTGCAGTCCTGAATCTTTCCGTCAACGAGCTCACCGGTTTGATTCCCCCGTCGTTAATCCTGTGCGCATACCTAAATGTCATAGATCTCCACAACAACAGGCTCACGGGCAGCATTCCCCCGCAGCTGGGGCTCCTGACGAGACTGAGCGCGTTCGATGTTTCGAAGAACAAGCTACAGGGTATGATACCGCCATCGCTTGTGAACAGAAGCGGGGTTTTGCCGCGCTTCAACGCGAGTTCCTTCCTGGGCAACAAGGAATTGTATGGATACCCATTGCCCACGCCCAAGAGCCACGGGCTCTCTGTGATTGCCATTGTGGGTATCGGACTAGGAAGCGGTATGCTCAGCCTGGTGGTCAGCTTTACTGCGGTTTGCATTTGGTTACGCGTGACGGAGCAGGGATACGCTGCAGAAGAGGGGAAGATCACGCATCTGATGCCTGAATATTGACAGCAGGGCCGGCCCGAGTTCGAAACCCCGCGATGGCCGCAGGACACAGTAGGCTGCCGTTTTGCTTAGGGTTACTTCCTATCTTGAATAATTATCACGCAAACTATAATGGCGAAGGCCGCAGGGTCTGGGGATTCGCGATCGAATCCTGAAGGCCCACTTTGGCTGTTGTGAAGCCTGCAGCTATGGCATTGCATTTTCAGATGTTCTGTAACCAATTTTTTTGTCAGGGTGAACGAGGGTTTCTACTGGATTTGTATTCATAGCCAGCTACTGTTGCTGTTGTTTATGTATTTTCATCGTTTTAGATGTGGTGCCATGCTAACAAATTCTGCTCGGCTGGGCTCGGCTCTGAGCTTATTACGTCTTTCTGTATGTATGTATGTATGGATTTCTGCTGCAACTGCAGTGAGGTTTTGATGTTGGATTGCCTGTCTTTTGTCCAGTAGAGGGGAAATATCATATCCCACATGCATTGCACGGTTACGATCGTAGATGGAGCGTGCCAGTTTAAAGATGTGGAGAGTATTGTACTTTCAGAGATGTAGATTTGTCAGTTCTTAAATACAAACAAATCTTGTACCGTAAAATTATTATCTTTGCTTGCGCGAGAGTCCTCAAATGGTTGCTGGCGTTCATGTGCACCAAACTGGATTTGGCTGTTTCAACCGGTTTGCAACCATGGTTAATGGTAACTTGTTTCCATTTTTTCATTGAATGCCATTGTCTTTCTAAATGTGGTTTGATTTGAGTTGCTTTAATTTATACTAAACCCTACTTCATAATTTGATTTGATTTATACATAAACCCTAATTTATGGAATTGAATCAAGAGTTTGAGTTGATTTAATTTATACTAAATACTACTTTATAATTTTATTTGATTTATACATAAACCCTACTTTATGGAATTTAAATCAGGAGGATTACAGTAAATAAGAAGTACAATGATGGTAAAAGATAAACCCTAATTTATGGAATTGAAATCAGGAGAATTACAGTAAATGAGAAGTACAATGATGGTAAAAGGTCAGCTAATGGACTTGAATAAATGAAAAGTAAGTATAATGAGGTGGAAGAGGTTAGGTAATGGAATTGAAATCATGAGCATCACTGTTTAAAGGTCAGTGCATGGAATTGAAATCATGAGCATCACAATAATGATGTTTAAAGGTCAGTTCATGGAATTGAAATCATGAGAATAGCAGAGTTTGTGAACATAGAATCTTGAAAATTTTGTCGGAGATTGCGAAATGAAGTTGATGGGTAGATAGCATTGTTGAAATAAAATTGAAAGTTGAAAAAATTCCGTTTGTCTGTTTTATTATGGGAGGTTGAGTTTAATATGAAAACTAGTCAAAGATAGAAAGTAATAGTATTAATCAATACAAAATTGTCTAAGGTATGTTGTTGATGGGAGGTCAAGGTTGCTGATGGGAGGTGAAGATTACAGGTTCAAATCTAAAGTTGTTAGGAATATTAATTAATTGAGTTGTTAGGAATATTAATTAATTGATATTGTGATCTGCTGTTGAGTAACCCTACTTGAGAAACTTTGTGAAGTGTTTTTAAAAAAACAAAAATAATATTAACACATTTTATTCTTCTTTAAGATTAATATAAGAATGTTTTTGAGAATTTTGAAATATTTTGAATCTAAGAGGGAAGTAATGGATGGGTAGAATATAAGAATGTTTTTGAGAATTTTGAAATATTTTGAGTCTAAGAGGGAAGTAATCGATGAGTAGAAAGAAGTTGATAAGATTTTTGAAAGATTGTGAGGCTAACCTTTGTAATGAATGGGTAGAAAGAAGTTTTTGAGATTTTTTAAAGATTTCGAGTCTAATCTTTGTAATGGATAGGTAGAAAGAAGCCTACAAGATTTTTGAAAGATTTTGAGTCTAACATGGATTTAGTGGAAGGATGGAGAGCATTGTTGTAAATGAGATGATTTGTGTTAATACGAGAATGTTGGATAGGTAGATTGAAGCCTATGAGATTTTTGAAAGATTTTGAGTCTAACATGGATTTAGTGGAAGGATGGAGAGCATTGTTGTAAATGAGACGACTTGTGTTAATATGAGAATGTTGAAGGGGAAATTGGGTATATTTTGAATAAATATTGATAGGGCTATAGATAATCTTTTAGCAAACTACTCTGCACTACATGAAGTTTTTATATTGATTCAACATTTTGATCAAATTTATAAAGTACTTAATAGATTTAGAGTTGGACAAACATTGTATGAACATTTTTCCACCATGCATAAGCCTTGGATCATCTTAGAACTGTTTTCATGCATGGAATTTTAATCAGATTCTTATGAGATTAATAGTTAAAAAGAGGCCCTCTTTGATACAAGATTAGCTATCTCCTATTGAAAGTGATGGTATGGTGTTTACCAATGAAGTTTATCGGATAAATAAAAATAGTCAAGTAATTATTTTTTAGAACTTTATTTATATATTTGAACAAGATGAAGTTGAAAATACCAAAGTCATTATGATTTTTATAAGTTGTGAAATTCAATGAAGTAAGGTCTTATATGATTTTTATAAGTTGTGAAATTCAATGAAGTAAGGTCTTATATGATTTTTATAAGTTGTGAAATTCAATGAAGTTAGGTTTTATTTATAAATTAATAAAAGATAAAGAGCAATGTTGAAATGCAGATAACTAATCTCATTGAAAATATGTTGATGTCTTTTAGCATCCTTTAAAGGAGCTTGGTATGTAGGACCTAGACAAAGAAAGGGCAAGCAAGGAAAACTAGGGTATTAAAAATCTCCTAGTTACTTATGACACACTTTTCCAATGTGAGTTAAGATTCACAATTAAGTATGGGATCTTAGTTTGTTGTCTTGATTTAAGAGTTTGAGAATGAAATTTGTGATTGTAAATATCGGTGAAAAGCACATCTAATATTGTCGTATAATGTGCATCTTAGAAGGAAATGACTTTTGTCTACAATGTTTTCTAAGTTACATATATTATATGTTCTTTTTTCTCAATAAGTTTTTGAAGAGTCCATCTATGTTTTTGTTGTACAATATATGTGAGTTAGTTCTTAGCTTAACAATCCTCCATTTTTTTTTTCTCGAGGCTTTACCTTATTAAGGTAGAAATGATGATCAAGTTTTCAATTGATGGTGTTTTTATAATAACATTATTTTTATCTTCAATATTTTCATCAATATATAGGAATTTAGGCACTTCATATTCAATTTTAGGTTTTCCCCATAAGAGAGGGTTATATCATCTTGGATGTTCTGAGTTTTAATGATTTGTCAAAGTCCTTTTTCCAACCTCTTTTTAGTCGAAGATGAAGTAGGCACAATTGCAAGGCCATGATGGGAACCTTGTGTTGAACATGCTTTTCCAATATGCTTGTATATAATATGCAAACTTTGAGAGAGACAATCGATCACCAAGGGGCAAGTGAGGAGTTCTTTTGTTGTCCCAAGAAGTGGCACGATGGGGCAACTTGGGTTGTCTTGGTGAGGTGGAGAATGGAATAGGGCTAGGGCAGACCTATGGAAGTTCTTGGGTTTGTTTATACAAGGCCTTGTGGCAATTCTGGGCATAAGGTTGATTTTCCTTGGTCACTTTGTATTTTTGTAATTGCGTTGTAGGAAAGGTTGCACCCTCCCCATTGCTTGGCATTGTATTGTATCAAAAGTAACATTCTTCTATATGGAATAAAAGGGTGTTAGGCACTAGCTTGGTGCCACCCAACCTCATATGTTGTGTGTAACTTGTACGGATGTTCTGCGTGTTGAATGTTCATGTTGTTCTTGCATACTTGTAATTTGGCTAAGTGTAAGATTGGCTAATTGTAGCGATGATGTAGAATGTTTGATGCCACGATTGTACATGTGCCTATTATACCTGTTGGATAACTTAGTTGAGGAGGACTTGTTGTAGCTCAAGGCGAAGTTATGGACATACCTTGAGTGAAGAGGCATAGTCTGGTTGTAGTAGGTATAGTGTGGTCAAACCACTGTGACTGAGGCAAGACAATGTTGCACAATTGTAGGTGTCAGAGCGACTTGGGAGCATCTAGTCGTTGTGAAAACTTTCGGGCAGACTATAGGTCCATGGTAGGTGGTATCAGAGCTTTGTGACAGTTGGTTGTAGATTTTTTGAGCTATCTTTGGTGAAGTTTGATGCTCTTCACCATTTTCTTATGTGACAGGTCGTATGGAGTTCATTGGAAATGTTTTGAGAGCATATTGGGCATTCCTCTTTACTACCTCTTCCATGATAGACTTGGCTTTGTGACAGATTGGGGACTTCACTGGGCAAGTGGGGAGATCATGACAAGGCAAAAATCTTTGGGGATGAAATCTCAATCACTTGGGCAAATAACCATGACCATCTTGTTGATATTATGGTAGCTTCGGGAGGTATGAACCTCCATTGTGACCTTTGACAAGATTAGAATGTTTCGGAAGAAAGAAAAGAAGTGAACATAACCCTAGAAGAGATGTCGGCTGAGAGAGATAATTAATATGAATTGCTTAGTACCCAGAATGAGAAGTAGACCTAGGCAGCTTGCCAGGATTACTATAAATACAGGGCGCCAATCTTTCATTTGACACACTTCTCAGAATTGCAGAAAGGCACTTGTGCGCACTACAGTCTGGCAGTGTTGTGCACAAGTTCCAGAGAAGGTGCTGCCGCCTGTTCTGAAGCCTATTGCTTCTATCTTTTTGGGTTGGACTCTCTGATCAGCTTTGGTTACTTCTTGCTTGGTGCATTAGCCTTGCTTGGCTATTGGATTGCTACCAGGATTCTTCTTTCTGTCAAGGTCAAGGTGCTCGAAGGGTGGCTTCAGCCTATGGTTGGGTGACAATAGTGATATTGTCGATGGTAAAATGAGCACATTCTAACAAGTTATGGGCCCACACCTCCTTCATTCAGTCTAACCACTGGAATGAAGCATAGCCATTAGAATATTAATCTCGCTGAAGGACTATCGCTAGGGTTACTAGCAGGGCAACTTCCAAGACACTGTCGCTAGGGTTACTGGCAGGAGCAGTTGCAGAAACCCTAAAACCCCGATCCAACACCTTGTGATGGAACATCTCGTTCAAGAAGAAGATATTCAAGTGCGCCTTAGTCCAGCGCATCTCTTGGCACTTTCAGAAGGCAGAAAAGTCAAAGTTGAAGTTTTGGATCAAGGCATGACCAGTCACTAGTCAATCGAAGACATGAGTGAAAAGACTAGTTACCTACACTACTCAGCACTCACAGAAACAATTGAAGATGACATGTGGATAATTGATAGCGGAGCTTCTAGGCACATGGAGGGAGATCAAGTCAGACTCTCAAGTCTAAATGAGAAGAAGACATCGTACAAGGTCGATCCTGGAGAAAAAAGCACTTACCCAGTTGAAGGATTTGGACAAGCCTCTGTCAAGTTGAAAAGAAGTAAAAATGTTCATTTTAGCAATGTCTTATATGTACCTGGTTTAGAAAAAAATCTTGTATCCATATCTTGCCTAGAAGACAAAGGAAACAAAATAGCTTTCGTAGATGGAAAAGTGTTATCTTGGCATAAAGACTCCAACATAGAGAATGCTAGGGTTATTGGATTCTGTGAAGGAAATCTATATAGACTACTAGAACAAAATGAAGAAGCTCTTGTACATGATGAAGTCAATCCCAATGAACTTTGGCACAAAAGGTACACTCATATTAACTATAAAGAATTACCTTTTCTCAAAAAGATGGTCGAAGGAATACCAGAACTGCAATCTACACATGAAGGAATTTGCAAAGGATGTGCTCTTGGAAAGAATATCAAGAAACCATTCCCAAGCAACAACAATAGATCTAAGGAGATTCTAGATCTAATACACTCAGATGTTTGCGGTCTGATTCCAGTCAAATCTGTAGGAGGTTCTCTTTACTACGTAATATTCATAGATGATCACTCAAGAAAGACTTGGTTATATCTTCTAAAGACAAAGGACGAAGTATTCAACAAATTTCAAGAATTCAAAGCAGAGATAGAGAACCTCACGAACAAGAAGATCAAGACCTTAAGAACAGATAATGGAGGAGAATACACATCAAAGGAATTCGTTGCATTCTGCAAATCGATAGGGATTAGGAGGGAGTTGACTATTCCTCGTAATCCTCAACAAAATGGTGTAGCAGAAAGAAAGAACAAATCTATTGAAGAAACCGTAAAAGCACTACAAAACGATCAAGGTTTATCCATGTTCTTATGGGGAGAAGCAACCATGACAACAATATATGTTCATAATAGAAGTCCTCACCGCATATTGAAGGACATGATTCCAGAAGAAGCCTTCTCAGGTAAGAAACCTAATGTGGAAAACCTAAGAATCTTTGGATGCCCTGTTTACTCTCACATTCCCAAGGACAAAATGAAGAAATTAGAACCCTCGATAAATAAGGGCATATTCGTGGGATATAGCGAATCATCCAAGGCTTATAGAATCTATATTCCGGAACAACATAAGATTGAAGTCAGTAGAGACGTGACCTTCAATGAAAATATGGCTTTCAAGAAATCCATAGAAGAAACTATAGAAGAAGAAGAGCATGAAGAGCCTATTGAAGAAAGCACAGAAAACCAGAATGACAAAAAGGAACAATCTGATCATCCTATGCAACCATCTGAGACCATTGATTCAGACACCATACCTAAGACCAAGAAACGACCAGCTTGGCTTGAAGCTACCTTACAAGAAGCAAAAAGACTCAAGGTCCTAGATGGGACATTCAGAAAAAGTAAGAAGCCTAAAAGATTCTCAAGCTATGTAGCATGTATGACAAATCTTCTAGATGAAGAACCTACCATGTTTGAAGAAGCAGTTCAAAAGAAACAATGGAAAGAAGCTACGATGGAAGAACACCAATCCATCATGAAAAATGTTGTATGGGAAATTGTGCCTAGACCCAAAGAAAAATCAGTGGTCACTTCAAAATGGGTATATAAGATCAAACATGCAGCAGACGAAAGCGTAGATAAATATAAAGCAAGGTTCGTAGCTAGAGGGTTCTCTGAGAAGGAGGGAGAAGACTATGATAAAACATTTGCTCCGGTTGCTAGATATACTTCCATTAGAGCTATCATATCTCTTGCCGCTTTCATGGGATGGAGTTTACATCATATGGATGTAAAAACAACTTTCCTCAATGGAGCAATCGAAGAAGAAGTATATATTGAACAACCTCAAGGGTTTGAAGTACATTCCAGAGACACTCATGTTTGTAGACTAAAGAAAGATTTATATGGACTCAAGCAAGCTCCAAGAGCTTGGTATGCGAGAATAGACAACTATCTAACGAGACTTGGTTTCTCCAAAAGTCATGCAGATCCAAACCTTTACTACAAAGTTGTGAACAATGCGCCTGCGATTCTACTACTATATGTTGACGACCTATTCCTAACAGGTGAAGAGTCTCTCATCATCCAATGCAAAAAGGAACTAGCTTCTGAGTTTGATACGAAATATCTTGGTCTCATGCATTACTACTTGGGACTAGAAGTATGGCAAAAGCATGGTGAAGTATTCCTTAGACAAGGAAAGTATGCAATAAAGATTCTTCAGAGGTTTGGAATGATGGATTGCAAATTTATGGACACTCCTATGACTACATATATAAGAAAAGTAAGAGATTCAGATTTTGATCCAGTAGATCCATCACTATATCGACAATTGATTGGGTCATTGGTGTATTTGGTAAATACTTGACCAGACATTTGTTTTGTTGTGAACACACTAAGCCAGTTCCAGGTGGAACCTAGACATGAGCATTGGATAGCTGCAAAACATGTTCTAAGATATATTCACGGAACACTAAAATATGGTTTAAGATATACCACATCCAATGATATACAACTTCATGGATTTACAGATTCAGATTGGGCAAGAAGTGCATAAGACAAAAATAGTACTTCAGGGATGTGTTTCAACTTGGACTCCACTATGATATCTTGGGGTAGCAGGAAGCAAAAGTTTGTCGCACTCATCACAACAGAAGAAGAATATATCGCAGCATGTGAGGCATGCACAGAGGCAATATGGCTGAGAAAGCTAATCTCCGATTTACTTGATTAGGTTCCAGAGTCAACCATAATACACTGTGACAATCAGAGTTGTATAAGGCTATCATAACACCTAGTGTTTCATGAGCGGTCGAAACATATTGAGATAAAATACTACTTTATTTGAGATAAATTCCAGGAAGGAGAAGTAAAGCTCCAGTATATCCCCACAGATGAGAAGACAATAGATATCCTGGCAAAGCCTCTATCCAGAATAAAGTTTGCATATTTTCGAGACAAATTGGGGATCGTGGAAATAACTCCCTTAGTCGAAAGGGAAGAAATGACTCTCCAGGTTGGGAGGGAGCACTAACATTTTATTGAATTGAGGACAGTCATTTTCAAGTTTGAAAAATGGTCCATCTTGGGCAGTTCCTTTCCAGATTCAGAAAGTGGTTTGAGATTTCTGACGGATAGGCATTTTCCAGTGCAGAAAATGGTCTAGATCGAACGGTCATTTTCGTAATGAAAATGGTTCGATGGATTGCTGATGTACCATAAACAACAATTTCCCATTGTGGTTAACATGGGGAATGGTCTAGGGAAGTCTATCTTCTTGAGGGTTACTCAAGAAGACTGGCTCGCCTCGCCGGACAACGATTTCCCATTGTGGTTAACATGGGGAATGGTCCTTTTTGGAGGTTGGTGCATGAGAGTCATTTCCTTAGGAAATGGTTCAGACAGTCATTCCTTAGGGTGGATTCATTCTCTCCAGGTTTCACTTTGTTTAGTGTCGGAGGAATGGCCCATGGTGGGGAATGGTCCAGGTTCAACAATCAGGGACATGCATTCCTTAGGGCAGACTCATTCTCTCCAAGTTGTACTTTGTTTAGTGCCGGAGGAATGGCCCAGGGTGGGGAATGGTCCAGGCTAAAAAATCAAGACAATTATTCTTCCCTGCTTGAGAAGAATAGTCTAGATAACCCATCATTGATGTTCTACTTTGAGGGAAGATCTCTTTCAGATCTCACAGATGTGAGTGAAAGAATAACCCTTATATCATAACAATATTTTCTGTGCAGGTTGATATAAGATGATTGTTATGGAGACTGCATGTCTCCAGACAGTAGAGATATTCTACTATGGTGGATATGTTCCACTGTTTGTGATTATGTGTCACGGTTTGAGTAGTTGTGTACTACCATGGATAAACACAGTTGTGTCCTATCAATTGATATTATACCTGTTGTCATGGAGATTATCCAGTTGGATAATAATGACGGTGCTTGTGATGCTACCAGTTGAATGGTCTGTTTGTGCTCAAGACCATTATCGGTTATACCTCCCTAGCTAGGAGGGAGTGTTGATATTATGGTAGCTTCGGGAGGTATGAACCTCCATTGTGACCTTTGACAAGATTAGAATGTTCTGGAAGAAAGAAAAGNTCGTGATGCTACCAGCTGAATGGTCTGTTTGTGCTCAAGACCATTATCGGTTATACCTCCCTAGCTAGGAGGGAGTGTTGATATTATGGTAGCTTCGGGAGGTATGAACCTCCATTGTGACCTTTGACAAGATTAGAATGTTCTGGAAGAAAGAAAAGAAGTGAACATAACCCTAGAAGAGATGTTGTCTGAGAGAGATAATTAATATGAATTACTTAGTACCCAGAATGAGAAGTCGGCCCAGACAGTCTACCAGGATTACTATAAATACAAGGTGCCAGTCTTTCATTTGACACACTTCTTAGAATTGCAGAAAGGCACTTGTGCGCACTGCAGTCTGGCAGTCTTGTTCGCAAGTTTTGGAGAAGGTGCTGCCACCAGTTCTGAAGCCTATTGCTTCTATCTTTTTGGGTTGGACTCTCTGATCAGCTTTGGTTACTTCTTGCTTGGTGCATTAGCCTTGCTTGGCTATTGGATTGCTACCGGGATTCTTCTCTATGTCAAGGTCAAGGTGCTCGGAGGGTGGCTTCGGCCTATGGTTGGGTGACAATAGTGATATTGTCGATGGTAAAACGAGCACATTCTAACACATCTCACATGCGAAAGATAGATGACGTAGATAGGCTTGAAGAAGGAAGACTTTTTCTTTGGTGCGAAAGGTAGTAGAGACATGTTTGTGCGAAACATCTTTGTTGACTTGAACAAGTTCACGATGGAAGGCTGTGGACATAGATCACAAGAAAATGGAGAAATCGACTTTGTTTTATGGTCATAACAATCAACATAGTTGAACTGTTGAAGCGACCAAGTGTGACTTCATTCCAAAGGTATACATGTTCTTTGCTTTTGCATTTTAAGAATGTTGTGATGGTTTATTCTTTGAAGGGGAAGTTGGGTGACTTGGAGGAAGGCCAAGTGCATCCCAATTTTATTGCGAATCCGATAAACTTGGGATTGGCCCAAGTGTTGCAGACTTCAAACATGACCATGGACATTTTGGGTGTCTCAACGACAGGTTGGGGTGGAATTGCAGACATAAGCTTAGTGCAACAAGGTACTTGGATGCATCCCTTGGTGGATATGGGGTAGACTCTCATTGTGGATATTGGAGGTGGCCTTGACACTCTCCTACATCTATCCTTTCATTGATCAAAGTCTCGGGCGACCAATTGCCATGAACTTGTAGACAGTGGAAGCCTAAGGGGCACTTGGAGGTGATGAGTTCAGTGAATGGGGATGATGATCGTAGAGTCATTCATGGAGAACTTGCAATGGAAACAAGCCATCCTCTCCTCTGCAGTGACAATGATTTGGATAGTTTGGTGTCCAATTTGGGGCACTTGTGCATGGGTGCCTTGGAGTATTTGTTGAGTTGTGGAGGTATCTTGATGACTGCATGGAAGAAATGAAGTTTTTTCATGGGAAACCACAATGATAGAGCCAAAGTAAACACTTTCTTGGTGAAGCAAGGAAATTATTTTCTAGGTGACGGATGGAGACAACAAAGGAGTTGACCAAGAAAATGTTGACATTCGACCTATATGGGGTAGCTAGGAATGTATACCAAGCGACTTGGACATTTCTCTCCCACCTTTGGTACGAAACTTAGGTTGAGGTGGAGCTCTCCTTGGGTAGCTTGTGGATGATCACTGAATTAACCAGAGATCGGAAGGTTCATTGGTTGGTGGTGTGACAAAAGTATTTGCGTGGACGTAGCTCTCTTTGGTAAGAGGTGTGGAAATTCTTAAACTAGCACATTTTACTTGGGATCCTTTGGATAGATTGTTGCGACACTTGAGGGGATTGGATGTGTGGCCACCCTGATTTTGGAAGTTGAGTTGTGGAAGGTGACTCGATGGTTGGAGGAAAAGGTAGGGTAATTTTCCTCAGTTCAAAGGAATTGTGTAGAAAGACTTCACAGTGGCATGAAATCTAATTTTAGGCATGGTGTGTGTTTCTCATGACTTGGAGATGATGGTCAAGTGGGGCATTTGACTTCCTCAAGGCATGGAGCAATTTATGCACAAGAGCATGGAGCAATTTATGCACAAGAGCATGGAAAATTGATTGAAGTATTGGGGCAGGAGAAAGTCTAAGCATGCAAAGACTTGGATAGTTGGAGTGAGGAGGCTTTCCATAACAGAAACCACAAGGACAACAATGGTTTCATGATGGATGTTCTTTTGGATGACCAGGACAACCCAAACATGAGTAGACAAGATGAATATGATGGAGCATTTGACCAAGGAAGCCAAGAAGCATTCGAACTGTATGGGCAAGCTTGGCAACGGACCAGGATGACAAGACATATGCAGAACACCTTGGTACTTGAGGACTAAGGAGGAGAACAAACTCTTCTTGGGCACACTTAGGGGAGACATTGGCTTGATGACCCATAAATCAAAATATTGTTGGAAGAATGTGAGGGCTTAATTGGATCGAACATGCCTTTATGTTGGTGTTTTGATGCAGAGGCACGATGGGGTTCCAAAGTCTTCACACGACTTAGACATGGGGTAGAATGGGGACATTGACAATGGTTTTGGCAGCCACTTGCCATGGACTCTCATTGAGCTACAATAGGTTGACTTGTTGCCAAGGAGTTAGTAGTGGTGTCTAGTGTGCCTTTGAGAGGGTACTCTAGAGAAATGATGTCTTGGAGTCACTGGAAAAAATGATAGGAAAGAGTGGAGACTTTTCCTTTATTTGACGAAGATAAAAAAAATGTTGGGTTGTGGAAGGAAACTTGACAAGTCTTTCCTTGGTCCAAGAATAATGGTGCAGAATGACCAAATTGTGGATGAAAAAGACTAGTTTTGGGCATGTGGACATGCACTCTCAAGAATTGGATGCAATAGTTGGATTGACCATCCAATCAGTTCAGGACTTGAGGCCGATGGTGTGCGGAAGCATGACAAAGGGGTTGAAGTATAGATGCACAAGTAGGTCCAAGGGGTGCAACACTTGAACATTTTTTACAATCTTCTCAAGGAAGGTTGCATGGCAGTAATTGTAGGAGATAGTCGCAACAATGGCATAGTAGTGTGCAACCATCACAGTGAGGCAGTAACAACTTGAAGCATTGGTTCCAGAGTTTGTCTTTAGGCATTTGTTCATGGAGTTGACAGAGATGTCACATGATAACTTTGGTGGAAAACGGTGCAGAAGGTTGGGTACCATTACAAATGGTTGTGTATTTTGTAAATTTGGGGTTTCCAGTCACCTTTGGTTGCGTATGGATGCACGAGTTCAGGTAGTGACTTGAGGACAACAGGTTCTTGCAATGTTGTCAAGGATCATAACAAATTTTAGTGGGGGAGGATGTAAGACCCTCGCCTAGAGTGGTGTCAGGAACCTGCGTCACACTGTCGCAGATGGATAGATCGATTGGACAATACTCTTTGGCCCGAAGACAAGGCACACTTTTTTGGGGTTTCCTTAGCAAGGTTGTGCCAAAAAACTTCCTTGGGCGCCTCTACGGATAGACTAAGTGCTTCGCACATGGGCTACAAAGACTTGAGTGCTCACGCAGATGGAAAGGTCGAAGCGGATTAGTCAAGTTGGGTGCACCAAAAAGTGGAGCAGGCTTAGATAAATACTTGAGGAGATGAAGTGTCAAGACTTATATGGATTAGTTGAGTGGGAGTTCCACACTTGGAGATTGCGATGGAAGATGTTAATGAGATTTTTGAAAGATTTTGA
This sequence comes from Picea sitchensis, assembly GCA_010110895.2. Classification (NCBI taxonomy): domain Eukaryota; kingdom Viridiplantae; phylum Streptophyta; class Pinopsida; order Pinales; family Pinaceae; genus Picea; species Picea sitchensis. The sequence continues at coordinate 278,350 of SNQJ01S0000476.1, read as the reverse complement.
GTCTAACAAGAAACTAGTGGAATGATCAAAAGCAATGTTGCAAATGAGATGATCTTTGTCAATATGTGAATTTTGAATAAAATTTGATTATTTTAAGTAAATGTTGATGGTGTTGGTGATGGTGTTTACCAACAAGGTTTATTAGACAAATAAATGAAATCAAACTAATTATTCTTGAGAATTTCATTGCACCCATAAAAACGAGGTGCATTCTACATCCCAACATGGCATGGCACATGTTAGTGGAAAAAAAAAAAAAATATTTGTAATAATAAAACAAAAACAAAAAACATGTAGTATGCTTGATATCTTATTACAAAGTGAATTGCACTCTACAACAATATGTCAATATGTAAACTTAAAAAAAAAATGATTATTTTAAATAAATATTGATGGTGGTGGTGATGGTGTTTACCGACAAGGTTTATTAGACAAATAAAGGAAATCAAGCTAATTAATATTTTGAATTGCACTCACAAAAAAGTGAGGTACAATCTACATCCTAGTTTCCATGAAATGTGGAACATAATATAATATAATAGTGGCATGTCATAGTTAGGTGATTTTTTTTTAATAAAATATTAATAATAACAAAATAAAAATATGAACATTAAAGTATGCTTAATATCTTAATTACAAAGTGAAGTGCACTCTACAACTTATATGGATAGATAAGATGTACAGAATGGTGTAATTATAATAAAACTAAAATAAGGAAACATTTATTCAATATAAATGTGAATAAAAATCTAATTAAAATAATTGTATAAAAAAACATGACATAAAATAAATGATTGTAAATCCATCTTAAACTTGATTATTGAAATATATAAAAGTTTAATATATATATATATATATATATATATATATATATATATATATATATATATTAATTT
>SNQJ01S0000476.1:261336-277382 GCA_010110895.2 Picea sitchensis | reverse complement strand
TATATTAATTCATTTTGTTGATTAATAGATCTCAAGTTAATATGGATCTATGTTGAATTTTATATTTGAAGGAACAAGATAATGTGTAGAAAATTTAGCCTCATTTTAATCATAAATTTGGTGGAATTTTAAAGCATGTTCTGAGTTTCAACAAAGTTACTGACTTAATGAGAATTGTGACCTCAAAATGAGAACTCTGGCCCAAAAAACCTATATTTTTGCATAAAAAACATCAAAATCAACCCTCAAATCAAAAGGTGGTGCTACCGGTAGCACCATTTTTTTAAACGGGGTCAAACTTACAACATTTTTCAAACATGACCTTCGAAACTCAGACAATAGCTTAGAAAAACCTTAAAATCAACACCTAAAAAATTGTTTTTGATTTTTTTTTCTTCAAAAAGTTAAAATTTTAGATAATTTGAAATTGTATTTTTAACAGTTGGTACCATTAAAACCAAAATTGCAAAATCATGCATCAAATTGAAAAGTACTGCTACCGGTAGCACCCATTTTAAAATTGGGGGTATGGAAATGACACATTTTTATAAAGTGGTAAAATAACTCATCATTACTATAAACAAAATCATAAAATCAACCCTTAAATGCTTGATTTTTAAATCTTACTATTACTCAAAGCACAAAGTAATATATAATGCCATGAAAATATCACAATATACTTTAAAAATTCAACGTCACTTTGTAATAATTTTTTTACTTTTAATAAATAAAAAGTAAATACAAGTTACATTGAATGAAACATAAATTATTTCTTAAAAGTATTGTTATATTGTCCATATTCAAGACATATGAGCTAAGAAATTTTATTATATTATCCATAATCAAAACATATAATTCATAAAACATACAAAAAAATCATAACTTCATGTAAAATCATATGTAAGTTCAATGCTCATTTCTATTTACCATACAAACATCATAAGGATAAAAAATACATAAAATGTTTCATAAACTTATTCGTTTGACTCGTGGTTTTTGAAATACCATCAGAGTCTACATTGTCTTCAAACGAATGATTGGATGAAGATGTAGATGATCCATACTCTTCTCTATTGTCGATGAATGCACCATCTAAGTCTACATGCATGCCCAACATTTCAGATGTCAAATGTCTTTTAGATCTACGACTAGGTTCAACAAACTCTCATCTTTCATTTATTTCTTGTGGCAACAACCTCTTGATAATCTCTGTTGTCTTGGAGCAAAGAGTTCCTCTCTTTGTCAAATTGAAGTCATAAATAAGTATGTCAACATCATCTAATTTTAAGAGGTTAGTGCAGCGACGAGTTGTATTTGACCCTTTCTTTTTCTCTTTCTATTGACATGTTTGTCAACCACCATCTCTGGGTTGTACACACCATTGAATGGGCGTGTACTTGTTGCATACTAATACACTTCAATTGCAATAAAATCATCATTTTTTTCTCAATCTTTTTGCATACCAATGCACTTCAATTGCAATAACATCATCATTTTCTTTCTCAATCTTTATAACCTTTGCAATCTAGAATGGATAACCATGTGGAGCTTCAGTCACTAAGACTGCAATCATGCTACACTCCTTAATATCTTGTACTGAACCCTTGTAAAGGTATTCCATGGCTTCACATTGTGCACGCGACCTTCATGAACCAATATATATTTCTCTTTCCTCTGCTTGTGTAAACTCAATAACACCTTGAGATTCTTGTTGAACTTCAACAATGTTTGTTTCTTCAGATTCATTTGGCATATTTTGTGGCCAATGAAATGGAGTCTTCAACAATGTATATTCATTTTTGAGCTTGAAATTATGTCACTTTGACTATTGAAAAAAAACTCCCACCAAACAAAATCAACAACATCAAAGTACTCATATGTATCCTTAATGGAATTTTTTATTTCTTCCAGGTATTCAGAATAAACTACATCTCTATTACGCCTCTGTGCATGATGGATTTCAACAACTGATTGTAAAAATAATAACTTTGATGCAGATATTGGACGATCTGGAATGAACTTAAAAATGCTAAACCCGAGGAAGCCCCCCATTTTGTAGTATTTGAATACTGATTTCCCCATATAAGTGTTTTCCCATCAATTGTTTTGAAACAAAACTGATGTTGGAAGCTAATGCCATTAAGATGCTCAATACATTTTTCTTCACGATGCAATCCTTGAATAATTTTTTGAATTAGATATAATTTTTGGGATTAACTGCGTAGTGTAAGTCATTAATCTATGACCCATATCCATGACTATTAGTTGCAACTGACTAATGATTCTAATTCTTCGTGTGTCAACAATTTCTTCTAATATATGAAAAACAAGATTTGGAATGTATGCTTTCTTAATACATTCAATCAATGATGGTAGGCTTCCAACATTTTTCCTCTTCAATGTTACTAAAAAATGAATGAACATTTGATTAATATGATCATGAGTGTGTCCAAAAACAAGGAAACCAACTTTCACATTTTGAAAGATTCCCATTTCAAACAAGCATGCTTAGATATCCAAACACAATTTGATTTTTATTTTCACGACTAGTGTTGTCCAACTGTAGATAGAGAACCTGAGGAAGATTTCTAGATCAGTGCGTGAGCACATGGTGAATTATGGTGATGGTCATATTTGCATCATTATGAATATTTAGATCTGTGAGGTAAAGCCTTGGACACATTTTTCCATTGAAAACCATACAACCAACCAAGTGAAACTAAATGAAATTCTCTTCCTGTAAATTTTTGGGTGTATGGACAAAATATGGTAGAAGTTTTTTCTTTTGGTCCATGCCATCAATTATCATACCTAAATATTTGTTTGGAGCATCATAACACTTATTCCGATGTTTGTACAACTTTTTCCTTTCACTAATGTTCTTGAAGTGCTTTGACTATGAAATCTGCACATGAGATAAAATGAAAATATTGATCATATGTTTTCATAGTTGATAACTATTCAATTAAAAAAAAAAAATAGTAAATACATACCTCTTTCTGCCCCTTCAGATTTATCTTTTCTTGATTTAAGTGTAGCATATATACTGCAAATCCCCATGCTTGACTTCTTAGGAATACATACATTGTTGAATTGTTTCTTCCATATTCTTGTAAAATATGCATATGTAATAAAATTACCATTTCCTTCAACACCTTCAACATATCCTTTGTACAAGTTGTATATTTCCCTCCTTGAGAAATTATCTGGAATATGTATTGTGTCTCTATCTGGCATACACTCTCCATGTTTGGAAAATAAATCACACATCCATGAATATGTAGTGTTTGTTAATGGCTCACTCTCTCGTCCATGATGTACCTTTGAATAAAATGAATGATCTTTTTCCAACCTTGTCTGGATTCTTGATAGATGAAGATTACCAATTGAGTGAATTGTTTTGAAATCATTTATGCAAAGTAAAATATTTCCAATGCGATAATCATATCCTATATTGGTGGATATCATGCACCCCATCAAATATGAATTTTACATGCTCTTATTCATTGAAAAATATATCTTCAATTTATTCAAGGCATACATGTAGTTCATGTTTTTCAAACAATTCTTTTGACAACATCCACTTGAAATCAATTCACTTATGGAAATTGATTTAGTGAGAAATTATTTCCTAGACCTTGTATAACTAGAATGACTTGGATTGATATAAAAATGTTTATTCCTGGTCATAGACACAATGTTTCTTTGCAATGTCTCCACTATTTCATTATCCTCACTAGAAGGATTTTTCTTATCACTAGAAGGAATATCAAGCAAAACATTGTCAGGAGACTGAAATAGAGAATGTTGATCACCTTGATTTGTTACAGCTGAATGATTGAGAACATGATCTTCATTCCTAGGTCCATCATCTTCATTGATAATCTTGTTCAGGAGAGGAATATAAAAATCACTAGAAATATGATTACCATCCTCACTAATGTCATTGGATCTTCCATGAAAATATTCACTTGAAGGAAAATCATCATCACCCATAAGATTGTCAATGCCATTAAGATTCTCACTTGGAGAAAATTTTCCATCATCGTCATCAGTACCTTGAAAATCCTCATTTGGAGGAAAATCATCATCAACATTGTGTCCACCATTGAAAAAATAATCTTCACCGCTTTCAAAATCCCCACTTGAGTGAAACTTTTCACCATCCTTCTTAGTGCTTTGAAAATCTTCATCAATATCTTGAAAATCCTCACTTGGAAGAAAATCAACATCAATAACATTGTTTCCTTTTAATTTTCACTCGGGAAAGAGTGTCCACCAATGGCATAATCATCTTCACTACTTTGAAAATCCCCACGTAAGGGATATTCTTCATCATCCTCATTACTGGCTTGAAAAACCTCACTTGGAGGAAAATATTCATTATCCTCATCGGTACCTTGAAAATCCTCACTTGGAGGAAAATCATCATCACCAACATTGTTTCCTTTAAATTCCTCATTCGGGAAAGACTTTCTAGCATTTCCATAATCATCATCATTACTTTTAAAATCCTCACTTGGCGGGGGAGGGGGTGGTATTCTTCATCATCCTCATTCGTGCCTTGGAAATCCTCACTTGGAGGAAAATCTTCATCACCAACATTGTTGTCTTTAAATTATCCACTCAGGAAAGAGTGTCCACCATTGTCATAATCATCTTCACTGCTTTTAAAATTTCCACTTGAGGGAAATTCTTCATCATATTCATTGGTGCCTTGGAAATATTCATCGGTACCTTGAAACTCCTCACTTGGAGGAAAATTTTCATCCCAATCATTTAAACATTGATCATAATCCCCACTTCAACTTAAATTTTGATTATTTTCATTACTATTAAACTGGTAAATAGATTTATCACCATCATATTCCTCCTCTTCATCATCGGCGCTTTCAAAGTCCTCTGATTTAAGACTTTCATGAGAAACATGTTGAATAATATTGCTTGCACTATGATCAAAATTCTGACTAGCTGAAAAATACGACACCTCATTTGCATTACAAACATTCCTATCACATTTCCTAGTCCCAACAAAAGAGGTATGCGAACAATTTGTTGATGTTTCATAAATAAAATATTGTTTATCTGACGAAGCCATCCCTTCTCTCTAAGAATATAGAATGATACAAATACTCACCCTCCCAATGACATTCTTATAACTTGCAGAATGATCTTTTCCCTCTAAATCACCCCCCTGCCCAAAAAAAAAAAAGAATTTCCCTCCAAAATTTCACCCCAAAATATTCCTTGCAAAATTTCCCCCTCAAATTTTTTCCCTCCAAAATTTCCACCAATTTTCTCCCTTTATTATTTTCCCTTAAAAATTAAAAACAAATTTTACTCATTTATTTCGTTATTTACTTGTTAATTACAATATTTCTCATGTTTATTTATTTATCTCACATTCATTAAACATAGTGATGATCCATATAATTTTAGGTATATATGTAGACAATATACCTAATTTTTATTTATTCCACATTCAATATACTAACAATAATTTATATCATCTGTGTTATATATACACAGTCTTGTTTTGTCTTTTTACATTATCTGATATCTTCGGCAGTATTCGTTAAAGAATTTGGAGCAAGGTACAAGGGAGAAACATCGAGAAGACATCCGAGGAGAATCTATCATTTTAGAGGTTAGTTGTTTTTTAAATTCTTACCTTTTACCGAACAACAATTATAAGATCATCTTTGAATCACATAATAAATTTTCATGTGAAAATTAAAAAACCTTAAATTCTTTTAGATGTTTTCTAATTTTTTCTAAAACAAACTCAACTTTTAAAAAAAATTGAGACATTTTTCAAAATTCTTTTACAAAATCCTTTAGATTTTTTGAAAAAAAGAAGAAAAAAAAGTCAAATTTAAGTATAGTTTTGTAAAAACTTTTAGTTTTTGTATTGTTTTTACTTAATTTTTTTTAGTTTTAGCCCATGGTGGTTACTGGGCAATGCCCGGGGCTTGGCCATGAGGGATGGGGCGATGTCAGGCATCACCCTGGCGCCCATGGACAAGTTCTAGGGCTTGGCCATGGGGACTGGGGAAATGTCCGACATCACCCCAACTCCCCATGCCCAAGGCAGAGTCCCAACATAAGCCTAATAACTCTATGGGTCAAAATTTTTTAAATATGGGTCACAATTTTTTAATTTCTTTTTAAATAATTTCTTATATTCAATGATTTTTTTTTTAGTTTATTATAATGTAAAAGGCCTAATTTTATTTTTTTATCTTATAGTAAAAATGGCAGGAAAAAGATTATCTATGAATATATCTGGATCACGACCTGCAATAATGACATCCAAAATTGCAATTGGAACCTCCATGAATGCTAGGCAACAAAATGATAGTGTAACCCCTGAGCTATCAAGGGCAATGAAGAATGTTAGAGAATGGAAATCTGTGGAAGGTGAAAACAAACCATAATATTCTTAGTTTGTTAAATACAAGCAAGACAACAATGGAGATCATATAGATTTGTATTGTGCCGAATTAGAACATGTGCAAGGAAATTATTAGACACTTGGCTTGTTACAAGATATATGTTTGGTGTTAACCACATATATTGTTTATGCACTTGTCAAACAAGACAAAACTTATATCAAATTTAGATATTGTTTCAAATTGAGCAATTATAACAAGAGTGAATGTTTTTCAGAATTATGTGCGTTCATTGTTGATGACATTGAGAAAAACAATGTAAGTTTTTTATTTTTATTTTTGTGTCATTTATTATTTTTAGTACCATGGTAATGTTTTAATTTTATTTAACATGAAAATGTTATATTTTCTTTTTACAGGATTTTGCTGAATGACTTTCACATATGTTGATGGGGATTTACTCTACAGAGAATAATATCATGGATGTCATCGACGCTTTTCATATTGAAAAGACACAAGAAAGAAGGAAAAATAAATAGAAAATAACGGAGGTTGAACCTGCAAGGGTAGATAGAGAAGAACATGAAAGAAGAAAGACAAATCCTCATTCTAGAAATCCTAAAAGGGTTACATTTGAAAATGAGGAAACTCCAAATGAATATTTTGTTGAGATTAGTCCCAATGAGGTTATCACTCATTCTTGCAAAAAGAATAAAAAAGATAAATGCAAAAGAGCAATGGCTGATGATGAGTCCATTCCTATTGATTATGAAGAAATCGTTGATTTAGGTGAAACACATTTAAATCATAAGAGGAAGGAAACAAATGTTGATGATGTTCAAGAAGCCATTGTTAGCTCTAAGTATTATAGTGAAAGTCCTAAAGGTAGCAGAGAAATAATAACACCAGGTGCTGATCTAGAAGATGGTATTATGAAAACAACACAAAATGTCATTCGAAATAGAATGAGGAAGAATAACTTAGTTGATGATGGCCACACATTTCAGTTGAATGTGAAACAACTTTATAAATCCACATAAGGGCAAGATAAATATCAAATTAGAAAACCACATCACTTGCATATTCACAATTCGAAAGCATTGATTAGGTACAATCCATATGCATATGTGGTTGACTACCTAGTTCTTGTTGACCCAATAAAAGTTTCTACGAGGTAAGAATTTGATAGATCAAAATGTTTTGACTACAAATATTATGTGATTGGAGGAAATCATTCTGTAGAGGCTAGAAGAGAATTGATGGAAGAATATCCCAATAATCCTCTTTTTGAGACAGCCAATTCCATAATTTATGCTAGTTTAACAGATTTAGAAGCAAATTTATTGGCATGGTATCATAACAAAGACAATGAGTACAAAATGTCTATGAGTTTCATTCAAAGGGTGAGATTTATCCATAATGATTTTTTTGAAATATTTCGTGGGGAGAGATCAAATGTTGATGTCAAGTTTCAGAAGAAATGTTGTATGGAAATATGATTCCCACTTGATGATGAAAATACAAAAGAAAAAAATTACAAAGTAAGTGATATATTTAGACCCGTGGATAGTTATTTTCAATTGAGATTTAGAACTGGACATGTATGGGATTTGATAGATGAGATCTTCACTCTATGAGAAAATATTAGTATAAAAAATCAAAGAGTTAAGAAGGCTAAACCATTGATATGTGGCACAAGTAAGACATGTCCTGACATAAAAAATATTTCAGATGATATGACTATAACACCTTGGAGATCAATACAATGAGTGGATGATGATAAAATTATCATAACTATATTATCACGTGTTAGGTCGGGAGAATTGTCAATGGAAGAAATGTGTGATGAATTTAAAAATCAAGTTTGTTGAGTTATTTTTATTTATGTTAGGATAATAAAATTAGTTTTTTATTTTTTTTTTTTTTATTTTTATTTTTTTTTTCCAGTTTAACATATCGATGTTCTAAGTATTTTGTTATATATATCATTATAACATTATTATTACTTATTTAGTCACAAGGTGTATATGAGAATACAAGAGGAAATGATATTGAGATGTTAAATGAAGAAAGTTGAGATGATGTTAAACTCAACTATCCAGATTGAAACTCTATAGCAATATTGAAACAATTTTTTGTTGCATTCAAAAGGTATGCTGATTTATTACATTCATATTATTTGCTTGTAAGTTAATTTATTTCTATTTTAATAGTTATAGATATATAACTATATGTTTGTGTGTTTCATTAAAAATGCCAAAGAAGAATGCATATAGAGTACCTGAAACTTTCAAAAGTTTTATTCAAAAAGCCAAGTTTGAAAGAGAAAGAAGGAGACGTGTTCAAAATGTTCAAGTTGATGACACCCATGATCACTACATTTGGAATGGGCTCGATAATGTTCAATATAAAGTGATATTAGGTGATTGTGAACAACTTGCAAATATTGCTCCTAAAAATGAATACTCCCTAGTTATTGCAGATATCCCTCATGGTTATAATATCCAAAACATTGGATATGATACTGAGCCTTATACTTACCAAAATTTCAACAAAGTGGTTATGGGATTTAAGGAAGTTACAACATCACCATTTTGGAGATTTTTAGTATTTTATTCAGACACACAACAATGATCAGTACAATCAAGCTTCAAGGGGAAAGAAAAGACAAGAATGCAGTTTATTTGGTAAGATATTGAAAGTGTATGTTTAACAATTAAGATTAGAAAACAATTTTATTAATTCACAAGTTAATTGAATTTGCACTTATTTATGTTACAGGAACAAGCTTAATATTCAAAGCTCTAATAGAGAATCATTTAAACATGATTTTGAGAGTATACATCTTGCAACCTAGACAAAAGAAGATTCTTATAATTCTATTTTTGTCAATGCAAAGGATGGGGAGACTTCTAATAGTATATTGGTATACAATGTTGTGGTTAGAAAACTAACATACGAGGAAAAAGATTTGAAAGGAGAGATGGTTAACATTTATCAAAAACCACAAGCATTAATTAGTTATCTTATAGATACATTTTCAAATGAAGGAGATTGGGTTTTGGATTTGTTCTTGGGTTCATGTAAGAATTATGATCTAATATTTATGTAATCATACTTCAATCTTATATTATTTTTAATTTATGTCTTTTTACAATATCTAACTTCATTATTTATTTTGCATTTGGTGATTAGGTACAACATTAGTGTGTTTCTTACAGAAAGGAAGAAATTGCATAGCCATTGAAAGTGACCCAATGCAGTGCAATTTTATTCAACAAAGAATTAATGCTATTCCAGCTCTTTCAGATGAATGCAAGAAGTTGGATTGAGGAAATGATATTTTAGTGAAAAGGGTGTAAAAAATGTCTAAGGAACCTCAAGTACCATTAGGAGGAATGATTGGAAATAATCACTTTGGAGAACTTGCGGATATCAAAGAGCCAATGGAAGAACAAAATGGCACAATGGAAGCAAAAAATGAAGTCGAAGAAGATGATAATGTGTCTGTTGTGAATGATGAATTTGAGATATATGATATTGTTGATTAGTTTTAAGATTCCCTTGAAAACAATGCTCAATTTTCCGATGAGCTATAACTGTAATGTTTTGACTTTCAGATTTTAAAATAAGAATGAAGATGTATCTATTGTTGTTTTGTGATTAATCTTTTTATTGTTTTCTTTTTCATTTTATCTATATGTGAATTAATTTACATTGGAAAATTTTATTAAATGTTGTCATTTTTTACTTCAAATGTATAGAAATATGAAAGAAATTGATAATGCTTTTATAAAATTTTGACATTTTTTGTTCAATTATGTCCATAAAAATGCTTTATTTCACATGCTATTTTAAAGGAATAGGTACCAAAATGTATATGTTTTTTTTTATTATATATGGATATAAAATGTATATTGTTTTGCTAAATATTCAAAAATAGTGTTATTTAACTACAATTGTTTTAAATGTATTGAAGTAAAGGTAAACAATGTGTTAAAAATGATGTTTTCCACTATATTTAAAAAGTATGGAACAATAAATTAATTAAGGAGACACAATTATATGAAAAATGATAACTTAAAAAAAGTAAATGGTAAAAAAGAATTTTAAAATTGAAAAAAGCATGAAAAAATGACTAAAAACACCATTGAATAAAAACAATAAAAACAAAATTTAGAAAAATTTGAAAATAGATGAAAAATAAACATTTAAAAAAATAATGTGGAAACAATGTGGATCGAAAAATTTAAAATATAAAAAAACCACCTAAAAACGGAGGAACGTGGGGTGGGGGCGGGGAGTAGGGGGTGCTATCGGTAGTACCATTTTTAAAAACGAGGTAAAAAATTGGACTCCCCAAAAAACGAGAACTCTGTAGAGTTCTTGTTAAGTTGGTATCTATGTTTTCCACCATGATGTAATTTCCATGCATGGTGGAACTAGTCTCATTCTAAACTAATCTAGATGCTCACAAAATTGATTAACACTTTATATCAATCAAAACTCTATCTTCTCGGATCCCCTGATCCTAGTAGGTGGGGAGAAGTTTGTGACATCTCTAATCATCTCCATATTTGAATATGATGAAAATGAAACTACCAAAGACATTATGGTTTTTGTGAATCCAAAGTAACTAAAAATAATTAAGGTTTTTGTGAACCAAAAAGTCAAGAATAATTATGTTGTGAAAATCACAGTAAAATTACTTCTTATCTAAAATACAATACTTATTTTCAACATTTTGTTATCACAAATTTTGCAAATTTGTTCATCTTAAGATGTTTATGAATTTGTAGAGATTTTGAGTGCAACAAAAATTAGTGGAAAGATGGAACACAACGTCACAGATGATGTTGCATATGTCATTATATTAACCTTGTTTATAGATTTTTTGGGATTCTAAATCAAACGTGAATGCTATATTTTTTTTTGAGTTTTTGAATCAAACAAGAACAAGAACAATGGAAAGATGAAATGCAATGAGATGGTGTAGGTCAATATATTCATACCTAGGGATTTCAATTCATAACTTAAAAAGATTAATTATAAATCCCTTAATGTTTCAAACAACATTCAAACCCTCATTACGAAGTAAGAGGTTTTTACAAAGGACATTGAGTTTGAGGTTAAATGCCTAGTGAAGGAGAAAGGTAAGGACATCAAAGGTTATCTATAAAAAAACTCTAAAAATCGAAGGTTTTATTATTTTCTCTCTCTCATTCATAATCTTTACTATATGAGAATCATAATCTTTATGCTCTATCCAATCTTCTTCTTAGAAGTTGATCTTCCACTCATTGAGAACATGACTATGATTAGGTACCTATACAACAAGATAACTAACATGAAAGAAAAGAGGCTTCCTAGCATTTTTTCAAATCCTAGCTAAATCTATGTGGGGATTAAGAGAGTGTGGCATAAATATGCTAATTCTTTGCTAAACTATTGAAGATTATAATAAGAGACCACTCTATAGATTATTGATACCATTAAAAATACTATCACATCTAAATTTAAAGAGAATTCATGATGCAATGAAGAAATGAAGAATAAAATAAAGTTAATGTACTATAAAGAGATCATTAACCCCAAGGTAGAATATCAAAAATATTATTTTACTATGAATAGAATAAAAAAGAATATCAACATTATTATGAATAGAATAAAGAAGAATATCAAAATTACTAAAATAAGAACAAATTTTCACGAGTATAATAGTAAAATAGGGTGTTGGACAAATCCTAAAGCCTAATGGGATGAAAGAATTTGTCATCTTTTCCATACTAAGAGAGTGGAGGATGAAAAGTTATCTCTTAAAATGTCCTATTTATGCTCCCATTAAATCTCAATTTTAAAATACTTGTAAGACCTCCCATATTCATAACTTGTTAACTGACCAAAACCAACTAAATTTAGAAAAGCTTCTCTTCAGTCTTTTCAATGATAATAATAAAATAATAAAATTAATTAATTAATTTTTTATCTTTATTTTTAAGATTTGATAAATCAAAGTTAATTTTAAATAACAATCTTCATAATTTATTTTAAAAAATAAATGAAAAATAAATTTGGTTATTATAAAAAAAAAATTTAAAGTAAAGTTTCCATAATTACATGGTGTGAACTAAATATACTAACTTTAAAAAGTAAGTAATTAAATAAAAACAAGTAAGGTCATTTTTTTTTTTTTAAGTAAGAAAGGGGAGAATCCTTCTATTCAATCCATGAAACAGTGCAAAGTGATACAATGATTTGCTGAAGGGAGAAGACCCCTCACAATTGAAAGTAGCCTATGCTAAATAAGGGCCCCATAGAGCGTGTGTGCAAAGCAAGATGAAACATTACAATATAAGGAGAAAGGACCGGATCATTGTGTTGGCCGGGGAGGATCCTTTCTACCTTTTTTTTTACGAACATCAATCCAACCAGAGGAGCTGGTAGGCTCAACATCTTTTACCACCAAAGCCAGATGGTCTAAAAAAGTGCCATAATCTTGAGCTACTGAATTCAAGGGTGCTTCTTTGTCGCTGTCTGAGTTGTCTGATTCATGAGGTCGCTTCTGAGTCCCTGAGAGTGACGCTGTGATCATGATTGTGTCAATTGTTTCCCCTTTTTCGTGAGGTGGGTGCAAGGACTTAACTGCGGGAGTTGGAATCATGACTTCTAAGTCTGCAGGATTTTGTGCTGAGGCTGCAAGCTGGTGCTTTGGGTCAATGGTTGGCTACTGAGTGAGAGTTGGGGCCTGCGAAGGCCTTGAGGAAGGCATAGGAGTTGGAGCATCTTTGTGATGTTGCTTGTTGTCGGAGGAAGGGTTCGGGTGACTTCTGTGAGATTTTGGTCCTTGCCAACCATTGGCTCTTTTCCGTGCTCTCGTAGTTGAGGGAGGGATGGGGGAAAGAGGACACGTTGCCTGGAGGTGCCCTGTTTGCTGACAGGAGCGACATCTGAAGGCGGTGTTCTCATAGTCGAACATCTGTATGAAAGGATCTCTGTCACCCTAGTCTATAAGAATCCTATCTGGAAGCCCTTGACTGAGGTCAATTTCAACGCATAGGTGGGCGAAAGTGACGAATCCTTTCGTTATTCTATCTGTGTCTATCTTGATAAATCTACCCAATGCATTGCCCAGTGTGGGTAAAAAAGATGCAAAATAGAAATGCAGGGGTAGGTTGGGTAGTCTTACCCATACCGGTGTAGTCATCGCTGTCATGGTCAGTGGATTGAATTCTGGGAACCATCGCTACATGGAGAGTCCATATCTGCCCCAGAACCAAGGACCTTGCTCTAGCATGCGTTGACATTCGGCTTCTGTGGAGAAGTTGACGATGAAGAACCCCTTGGAGCAGAAGAACAACTCATGCCCCTCCGACCAGGTCTTGTTAACCCATTCCTTTAGCGCAGGGGCCGAGGGCCAAAGTCCGTTGAAGCGGCAAATGAGGGCTTTGGCCTGGTAGAGAAAGGCGTAGCCATAGACTTGGGGATCTTCGACTTCTGCTGTTGGAGGTTCTGCGCACTGCTCCATAATGAAGGCATATCCAAAGGGATCATTTACTTTTGAAGCTTCAGCCTTGAACCCTGAAGGAGCGAAAGTTCCTGATTTCACGGCCTGCTTGTAAGAGCTTGGATGAGTGGCTGAGGGCGCTCCTCCATGCAACCGAGAAGTGAGAGAAATGGTTGCGTTTTTTAGATTTCCGTAGTCCCGTAGCAAAGAGCCATCTCCAAGCTGCCGTCCTTCGAAGATTAGTCTTTGGAATCCAGGCGGAATACCTGTAGCTTGGGTTCAAAAACAGAAACTGAGTCTTGAGCCTGCAAGCAGATAGAAGATCCGACAATGGTCTTTATAAAAAGGGGAAAGCTTGCCGTAGTTTCAGAGCTAGTCTTTCCGCGATATTCCGAGTGAATCCTCGGTCCTGCATTCCTCTTAACTAGATTTCTGCACCAGAGCGAAGGCGGAGAATCCCCCAAGAGCCGAAGAACTCTGAGGTCTCTGCTATTTGACTGGCTTCCAATATTTAGGTCAAGAAGGCGGCAGTGGCTAGGGTTTAGTACTTGCCGCACCCTCCGCCTATTCTCAACATTGATCCGGTCCCAAATCACTGGTTCGCTCTCGTCAGAGAATGAGTCGGCGCCGTCCTCCTCAGTTTCCTCTACGCCAACTGCTAGTTCTGCCCCGGCCTCCTCGGCTTCGTCACAGACCATAACCTCTGCAGAACCGAACTTCAAATGGGCATGAAGGATGAGAGGGAGCTCTTGGTCGGCCTTACGCTGAGAGTGGTGAGACTTCTCAATCTCTTCGGCCCCAAACATGCGTTGGTAGAAACTTATGGCGTCCGCAGCATGCGGTTCCTCCACAATCAAATGGGGTTTCAGGGTAGAGAACGTTGGCAACTTAGCCTCCGCGCCATTTCCCTTGCCGTTCTCCGCTACAGCCGGCCCAATCTCCTTAACACAGATGTGACGGTCGCTCTGAGGCCTTATGAACTTCTTGATGCGGTTCTTCACAATCTTCTTATGCAACAGAGGAATCGCCATTGTCGACCTGCAACTAGGGTTTTTTCCTGATTCAAACAAGAAATATTAAGCAACACCCAAGTAATGTCAACTTTTAATAATAAGGGATTAACTAAAAACAAATGAAAGTCAAGTTTTAATAATAATTATATAAAAGATACAAGGTGATGTGGATGAAATATACATACGAATTTAAAATTAAGGAGATTAAATAGAAACACATTAAGGTCAAGTATGCATAACCAACATAAGATAAAAGTCTGGAGAAGAAGAAATACATATGATTTTAATTTTTTTGTTTTTTGTTTTAAACAAAATATAGTTCAGTTCATGGATGAGGCACAAACAAAGTTTGAGTTTAAAAAAGACATGGAAGTAGAAATACATATGAATTTAAAATTAATAATTAATTAAATAAAAATAAAATACAATTTAGTTTTGTGGATAAGGTACAATCAAAGGTTAATCTTGACAGAGGATACATAATCCCAATTATATATATATATATTATTATTATTATTATATATATATATAATAATAATAATAATACTACTACACTTTGATTTTTGGTTTGGGAGCAGGAACAAATAATTATGCAAAATCAATGAGATTCAAACTACTTATGACCTTTGCACTTGAACAAAATTGTAAAGTGATAACAATTTATGGAGACTCAAAAAATGTGATAAACAGGATTAATGCTACTCAAAGATGCACAAATATCAGACTTGCTAATATTGTGGAAGACATAAAATCTCTACAGATGATATTTGATTCTTTTATCTATCATCATGTGTACAGGGAAAGAAATGAAGAGGCAGACTGGGGTTCGAAAGAAGGCTCACACATGGAATTGGGCCACTAGAAAATTTTAGAGTTCTTAAATGATCACTTTTATGAACAACAAAAAACTTTCATGTGAACACTAGATACTTTTTGGATTGGACAACTATATGCTTCAAACTATTTTGCAAATTTTGTAAAAATCCTAACGAATTTGAACACATAACTATAAAAGGAAGAACTTCAACGAGCTTTGAAGTAGAGACATAGACATACAAATTATATGAATACACTCTAGAAGTGTATCTACAAAATGTAATTTTGATCACAATTGATGATATAAAACTAAACGTTTTT
>SNQJ01S0000476.1:224526-261326 GCA_010110895.2 Picea sitchensis | reverse complement strand
ATAAGATGTTAATTGGGTTTAGTTCGACTGGTTGAGAGAAATAATTATTATCTTTCCCACCTAGGTTCAATTCCCACAAGTGATATGTTGAGCTCTTAATGAGTATATTATTGTAATTTTCGAGGATTTTCCACTTGAAAAAAATGATAAACAAATTAAGATTAAGTATCAATAATATATATGTGTGTGTGGGAGAAAATCCAAAGTAGACAAACAAATTAAGGTCATGTCTCAATAATGAAATTAAAATAAAAGATAAAGGATATGAGTTTATTTGTAGATTCAAATTTTCAAAATTACAAAAAATGTTAAAATGTTGGGTTGTTATTGTAATTTTTACTAATATATCTAAAATTTCAAAAAATGACGATGATTTAAGTCAAAATATCTCTCATTATGAAGTCTCAATCAAAGATATAGAAGAAAAATAAACAAATAAAAGTTTAGGGCCTTTTTATCTTTAAGACTGTTTAGTCCTTGAAGATAACATCATGAGGAATAATTCTTTTGCATTTTTAAAGAGGTGGTACTCCTCTATATGAATAATATACAAAATTAAATAAAACTTGAGAAAGGAACAAACTTTATTTCATAACACAAATACTCATAAAGAAAAAAAGGCATGATATAGTATGAGACTTTAATCAAATGAATATTCACAATATCATACAAGATTTTTGATATTATACAATACTGTAATGTAAAATAAAATAGGAATCCTCAGAAGAAAAATTTACATCATATCATAAAGAAGAAAATATCATTTGGCAGATTGAAAGATAATGGCCATGCATGCAGATACCTTAAGATGATAATTCATTGAAAATATGAAAGAGTGATGGACACACACTTCAAAATTTCAGCCCAAAACTCAAAGTCTGAAAAATTAGTAGTCATGTATCACAAATAGTTCTATGGGAACCTAAACAAATATACAAATGTCTTTGAAAATATTTATAATATTCGAGAAAGTAAAATGCATTCATGCAAATGGACTAGGATGGGGCTCCCATGGACCATAAAATAGAAGTAATATTTGAAAGAAAGAAAGAAAAACAATTAGGAATCAGTCTTAGGTTCTCAAAAATCACGAAACATAGAAGACTAGAGGATTACTAACAAAGAAGAAAGGAAAATGAAGGCTAAATGGAATAGATGCTTGACTTAATGAAAAAGTTATCTCTCTCTTTTTTTTCTTTCTTTTTATTTTTTGTTGTTGGGTTTTTCCTTTATATAATTTGATCTTTAGACCTTCTTTGAGATAACTTCTTTCGAGTAGTTATTCTGTGTTGATGATCTATTGCAACAATTTCTTGAGTCATTTGTCAATTTACTCCTTCATTGGTGGGACGATGATATCTTTCTTATCCCTAAGCGAGAATATATCCTCCTCTATTTATTTAAATTTTGAGTGGAGTTGATCAACTGACGGCAAGTGGTCCTCATTATCATTCTCAAAGGTGACAAGCCAATGTTTAATTTCATCTTCGAGGAACTCTACAAGGCTCTCAAATTCGTTGGCCCATGAAATCTTGACCACAACTAACTCCTTTTCTAATTCTTCTTTAGTTATAATCATGGAATTCCTTAAGAGTCGTGGGCCGTCCAATCTCTTAACAATTTCTAATCCTTTTAAGAAAACATTTCCTCTTTTTTCATTAATTCTTTTATAGTTATCAATTGCATCTTGTAACATTTTTATCTTTGCTAGCCATCATGCCCTTATTTGTTTTATTCTTCAATTTCAAGGAAACTGTTGCTGACCAGTGACCCATGCAATAAAAGTATTTACATCATTATTGTAAAATCCTTCAGCATGCTCCAAATATCTTTTCAAATATTCTATAAAACTAGTAATTCTCTATGAAAAATTTCATAAGTTGGTGTTGACCTCCAATGCTTGTGAAATGATATTGATCCTTTTATTAATATTCTATGCAACACAAAATCTCACCCTACTCAACAAATTGGCAATTTTTTCTTACTCGTACTAAAGTTCTAGGTGTATTTTGGGGCATTTGATCTAATGAAACTATAACCAATGGTTCTGCAAATAATGTCTTAGGATTCAATGCATCTTCAAAATGATTTATTCTCCTTTTCATCTTAATATTCTCTATCTCTTGCTTTGAGATTGAACGTGGAAGAATAACTCCTATAGTGAAATGGAATTTTAGGACTCTTGATACATCAACTTACGAGTGCCATTTTTGAGTTATATTTTTGTTCTTTACATTGACCTTCTTTATTTATATTTTTTTCTCTTCCTTATTGCACTGAGAGTTATGCAGTGTCAAGGACTACTCCTAAAAAATAATCAGTTCTTCTCTAGCCAGATCCTCTATGATTTGATTTCTTTTAGTAATTCAATGAGCTACCCAGTAGGGTAATTTAGCACTGTCTATCTCCATGTCAACTATATTCCTTTGGCTTCTTGAATCCCGAGAATCATTTTTACTCGAGATTATTATTTCTTTTTTTTGGGACAATTCGTGTTCCCTTTCAAGATCGACAAGGTGTAGATCCTCTCCATCATCACCTCCGAATTTTCCTTCATTACACTCTCCTATTTTTATGTTTTAATATTGTTTCCATTGCGCCGAAGAGGATATCCTATGTGACTGAGGACCTAAAGAAGAATGCACATTAGTTGTGAATTTTCCTCTTTTTCTTGTTTTACTTTGTCTTTGGATGTTTTTACTGATTTCTGTGATCAAATCTTCATTACATACAATTTTGTATTTTCTTTTGGGGTCGTTGTCATCAATTTCTTAAAAAATTCTTGTAAAAAGATTACTATACCTCATAGATGCCAGATGTTCAGAGAAAATACATTCAGGATTGAAGCCTCTCAAGAGTTCTTCTTCTTTGAGATTAAATGCATTGAGTATTTCAGATACTTCCTTTAGATGGGGATACTTGTTTACTAATGTATTTCTCACATGAATACGTAGTGTAATGAATTGATTTTTTCTTTTTCGATCAAATAAAATACACCATGCCTTATATTGTCTACAAACTTCCATAACAAAATGTTTGTCACAAACAAATATTGGGAGAAGAAGAGGATTTTATTCACAACCATATAATACAATATACGCATGATTTTCTTCTTGCACAGAAATACCCATTCCTTTAAGAAAATCCTCATCTTTCTGGGTTATTCTTCTTGGTTCTACGTCAGTCAATATATGTATGAATTATTTGAGAAATGTTTCTTGGATAAGGAAAAAAATGAAAAGGTGCCTTATGTTTCCAGAGATCAAAGTACCAAAAATGAACTAGTTCTTTATCAACATTCAAATTTCCTCTTAGAGAAAGACCCTAAAAAACATTACAGTAAGCAATTGAGAATACCAGGTATGTAGTCCTAAAAAACCTCTAAGTATTTAAGTAATTTACCAATTGAAAATAATTTTCATTTGAAGTCGCCTCACCCCAGTCGAAAATGGTATTTTTCTGGAAAGAGAAATGGAGTACATACAAAGCTGACCTAGGTATATGAGAGGTTGATTCTTGGCCTATTAGGTGCACAAACAACCATGAGAAGTCTTGATATGACTCTTGCAACAATGATATATCATTGAACAAAAGGTTGGTAGGTGTTTTGATAGATGAAAGCAAGAAATCTTTCAACAAATTCGAATCACCACTTTGAGAGTCAAGGAAATCATCTGCATCTGGTAGGTTGAAATTCTTATTAGGAGTGGGGAGGCAGAGCATATTTCTAAAATTTTTTGGGGTCAACACAACATGATTGTTTCCCTCTACAACTACCTGAATCATTCTTGTCTTCAAATAAAATCTCTTAGCGCACCAAGATACTAGTTCTCTAAAGTCAAAGACTTCTGGTACACAACCAACATTCACAAGCCCCATAGCCCAAAGTCTGTTACTATTCTTTTCCTTGGAACTAATTTTTAAAAATCACTGATAAGAAGTAGACCAATGAAACTTTTTGTTTTTTTGCATGAGAGAGTTAGTTGTATCTCCACAAAATGGCTCTTTCATCCCTCTATTTTCCATTTGTATTTTTTCTTCAATGCACTTTGATATACATGAAACTATGAGTTATGAATTATGGAGCTCGAGTGATTAAAATACTATGTGCATGGAAGGTATTTACTAATATCTCATTTCCACACATACAAATTACCTTCAAAATATGGGTGATCATAAATAGAAACCATACAAGTGGCTCATTGGAAAGCGATATATTTACTTCATATTAACTTTAGATTACCACCTTTATCTTGTTGTCTCAGTCCATGCTTGCACACATCTTTCTTAACGCTGGGGGGTTGAATACCTAGGGTTCATCCAGAGTTAACTAACAAGAACCCCAAGACATCGACACATCAATCCTCAATGAGAGAATAAATAAGGTCTCACCCAACATGTCATTAGGATCACAAAGACCATCTGGTATTGTGTCGATAATGATCAAGGATTAATTGTACAAAATTCCATCCCGGTTAGCATTCATACAATTCAATGAAAACTACTTAATGAATAAAAGTACGTGACACCACACACACACACACTCAATTGACAGATGAGTAACACATCATAAGACCAGAATTATTGTGACTTTATTATCTTCATTCCATCACCAAAAACATAAATTAAGTAATCCATAAATTGACAATGACAGATCCTTTCTCTCTTATACAATTGCCCAATGTTACATTATACAATGCCATGCACTTTCTTTAGAATTTTCAAATGTGACAGACTTAGACTTAAAACCAGAGACATCAAAAAACACAAGATCATAGTGAGATAAATAACACCAATACAACTATCACAACAAAAACTAACTGACTAACAAGCTAACTCTCTTTTTGTTGTCGTTGCTCCCTTTTATCTGCCTCTCAACTCTTGCACTTTATCACTTTTAGTTCTTCCACACTTGTTCCTCTGACTTCTAGTTCCGCATGCTTCTATCTCCTATATGAATTCCACATCCCCTCTTTGGAATCATGGAAATCTCAACTAGCTTTCCATCTCATCATCTTTCTTCTCCACGTTCTCTCATTCTTCTTGTAGTAATCATTCAGGATGATTTACCGAAGATTATTTTCTTGATTCTGACATGCATGTGGTGTATTGATTCCTAGCGTGTGTCAAAAAACTTAGATCAGTGCACAATGGCAGAACTTGAACTAAAACACATTAACCAAACTTCATCTCACACACGTGCCACCTGTCACCCTTTGCACAACTGCTTGAGCACACGAAAAACATGCATAGGCATGCACAACTTCGTTTGTGTGCGCACATGATGTTTACCCAAAAATTTGGGTGCCAACAAGCCCCCACCACTATTACTTGGCTCATACTTAAGACAACTGCCTCATGGAGCGACTAATTCGATGTACATAACCACCTTTAAGAGTTCTTGGATGAACTCCTTGAATTGGCGATCAGGCTCATTGATATTGTTGTGAAGTTCTCGGGTGAGCTGAATAGCTTCATCTACATTAGTTTTTATGATTCGAGGAGTTGTCAGATATGTTATTTCCAATTTATCGATCAAGGGGTTGAAAACAACCTACACATCTATCAAATGGGTATAGAAAATTAAGGCCTCGTCGACCGCAATAGTGATGAGGTTTGATATCCTTTTCTTCTCAACCCGGGATGGAGTGATATATTTTTTCTTGGATGCAATAGATTCCATTGTAGTTTCACACTAACCTGGATGTAGAGTGGCCAAACTACTCTTATGTTATGCGACCTCCACCTCAGTTGTGCTAACTTTATTGTGGATAGATGTTAATTTTGGGGGATTTTGTAAATGGGTCCACAAGGTGAAGCTATGATTGACCACCATCGAAAAGTCCTTCCATCTATGGAGGCCATCCTAGATGATTGCTTCAATTATTTCAACCTTCAGCTGTAAATATGTCTCCTCTAGAATTAACTCTTGGATGCACGCACAAAGTTATGTATTCTCATATTCTAGGAGATGAATACGCTTAGTAACCACTCTAAGCTTATGTAGTGTTGGGATCTATGGCTGAACCAACTCATTCTTACAAACCTCTGAGTAAGCCCCATACAAAGTAGTGAATACCTCAGTGTGAATGGATAAAATGGATTCATACAGGGCCTTACTTGCTATATGCATAGTAACCTGAACAAGATGCATCAGTTAGAGGTTTTTCCGGGCAACTTCAATTTATTTTCGCTCACTAGATTCCTGCTACAATTAAGACTTGGTGTCTGCATGGATTGAGATTTTGTGATCAAACTAAAGGAGTAATTGGGCATGCTCTTGGGAGATATTTTGGCTCCTCTCCCCAAGCTTGTAGTTCATTTTAGTGACGAAGCCTTGCAAATTAGTAGTAGGCACATATGAGAGGTCGAAATTTGTCTTGGCTGAGTCAGAGGGGATCATGGAGAGTGGGTTGATAGTTAGAATTCTTCGTTGTATTGATCCTGAAGTGTCTATGGATTGGGGTTCCTGGGGAAAAGATTCTAGAGGTGAGGGTAAAGCAAGTTGTTGACCTAGAGTGTCCACCTTCCTCACCATATCTTTTTGGAACGCTTGTTGTTTGGCCAATTGAGTGTGAAGCTCCTTCATCAGTTTGGATATTTTCCATCTAGAAGTTGCAGAGACAATATTTTCTTGCTTCATGGTAGTTGTGCATCGATGTTTTCTAAAACTTGGATGGAACTTTGACTAGGAAGAGGTTGTTGATACCTCTTCATATATAGGATTTGTACGCGAGGAGGGTGGATGGTCATGTTCAATGCTGGTGTCAAGGTTGATAGGGGTGGGGCCTAAGTCTTGGAATACTGCTCCTACTTTCTAGCCACCGTCGCCTCTACATTATACCCATAGCTACTTTTCATACCCGTATTTAAATGGGGTAACCCTCATTCCTTGGACCTCAAGTGTTGTAACTGATACACAACAGCTTTGTCGTGACGCTGAGCAATAGTCGTGACCTGTCTCTGGTCTTGGGACTTCTTGCTCCCCACTTTAAATTTGTCTTGGACCTTAGAAAAGGGGGGTTGGTATTCGACTAACCACACTACCACACTATCCAGGATGTCTCTTTATGTAATACAAAAAAGAAGCTTTGCCCATGTCTTATCACTAGCTACGTGGGGAGAAATAAAAACATTATGGAAATCACATTTAAATTCAAGGTAATCATCATACCTGTCAAAAAGTCATGCCAGGATGAAAACCCTCTCATCGGAAGCCATGATTAATTCTATGAATCATTGGAACAAGGCTTTGGAGATTGTTTCCTAGACTTCATAATTCTTGGAATGCTATAGATTCTGGAACCGAATGGAAACGAACGAGGGGGTGCCTTCCACGTCTTATTCAAATCCTAGTGGTGGTTTCCACAACACCATACCTAACAAAAGGATGACCCAAATGTAATGGAACTATTTTCCCCAATCCTGAGCATAAAGGCAGTCGATGATGAACTCATTTAAAAATTATTGGGCCCAGGCCATCTGAATCCCTTCAACACATCATTCTGTTGTGAGAACCAGTCCTAAAGTGCATTTCTCTTTTCAACACTTGAAAATGAGATTGCATGTGAGTAACTATGTTTCAAATCGAACAAACATATTATTAATTTCTAAGATTACAACCCCTTGCTTTCCTCTATGTGTGACAAATAAAGAATATACCTCCTATTCACTTGCGTCCTTTTCTTTGAGGGTATCCTTTGGATCTTCGTCGGAAGTGGGAAGGTCAAAAATATTATGCATTGTGTTATGATCAATAAGATAAGGATGGTCCATTCATAGGTACCCCCCATGAAATCTGGTGAGGAGGAAACAAATGCATGCCTAAACAATTGGGGCACAACCAAAGTGTGGACATTTGAGCAATGAAAAAATGTCGGATTTCCTTAAAGGCCTCACCCATTCCCGAGTCACTACTTCTTTGGTACCATCATATTTTTGGAAGAACTATGTATATATATCAAACTACAACTCAAGGAACTGATTGGAGTCCTTGATGTTATAATATGAACATTTTAGCAAAGAAAATTTCATGAATGTCAATCCTTCAAATTGTACACTATATGGAAACACATGATCAGGTATCGACTGTTCCTTTATGTTTTTAGACTTTCATAGTTCTTGGGGCTTGTTGGAGGACACCATGCTATATAGAGTGACTATGTTATGAGAATCATAGATAGCTGATGGGGTTATGCATTTTTATCTGCGAACACCTTGCTAAGATAGAAATGAGAGAACATTATCAAACTTGGAAAATAAGTAATGAGTGAGAATACTTCACTTGCCCTCAATATAATGAAACTATAATAACACCTACCATTCATCGAGTGTGGATTTTCCATTTAGTCATTTCCTTGAGATGGTCGGTACCATCTTCCATCCGAGCCATCGAAGTCAGTGTGTTGGGTTTCGATCAATTCAGATAGCCTTAATGTTGAGATTTCCTTTGGCCACCAAAATTAACTTGTCCTTTAATCTAAATCAGGAAAATCGTCCTACTGTCAGTGACATTAGTGATCCCATTTTCCTAAAATTGGATGAAGTTGATGTGATATAAATTACTATCGTATCGACTGTTATTCTCACAAATATTTCATCATCGTCGTATCTTTCAAGATGGTGATGACACATATGACTCCGTACATGCACAAGTTTTATTCTTTAGGAGCACCGTGCTGCTTCCTGCACACTCTTTCATAAGTTCACCCTTGGTTAATTGGTCACAATGACCCATGGTTGGTCATAGCACCTCTTCACACATGCCCATTTGGTTAGTTTTATCCACTGAGGGATTGGTCTTCGTCTTTATGGATCTGATGGAATCCATTGACTACCCCCTGCTACCTTACTCCTATGGGATTCATCTAATTTTTCAATGGGGTTATGTGGGATCGACTAAGTGTATTTTCATTCTATTTAAACATATGGTGCATCCATATCAATTCTCCATGCACGTGGATCCCTTACTTTCCCAATATAAAACTGAGGAACCGGGGGAACAAATTTATTTCTCAGCAACGCGTATTGGGCCTTCAAGTACTGACTGCACACCCTAGGAAACTACTTGGATATCAACCAAATTTCACAATAAAACATGTTTCGACGAATATCTACATATGGTTTGCATATTTCCCTCGTTTAATATTCCACGGTTTCCCCCTCATGGGGAGGTTCCTGATGCAGTTCCCACCATTGCATAGGTATGCTTACTAGCAATGTATTGAGGGTGTAGAATCAATGGTGTTCGGGAATGTGATACATCCATGTAATAAACACATCCACTAGATCCGACCCATCGAACTAGTAGGATCCAAACTCTTCATCATGCACCTTGGTGCTAATACATGCTCACCTTCTTGTTGAAACTTCATAAATCTTGTTCTACCACCTTTCCATTGCGTCATCTAAATCTGTGTCATATGAGTTCATTATCCTCCAACTCAATTCCCCATCTGTCATGGGATTGGCATAGTCTTTCCTGCGCTCGATGATATTATAGACATTCTTAATAACATATCTCCACACATACTTACCTACCATCTCATTGTACCTTCCCCCTTCATTAGGATCTAAAGGTGTGATCATGCACAAGGTGTCAGTCTCAAATGACATATATCTCTTCTTCAAATTCAACACTGCATTGATGTTGAAGGCCCAATCAATACTAATTAAGGTAGGGTAGGGATCAAAATCATCCATAATCTCTTTCACTTCAAAGTCATCCTTCATCTTCACCCCTTCTATGTTCACTTCAACTTGCTCCAATCAAACTATAGGATATATTATGTATTGATTTTCCAATCGTAGTTGAATGGGAAACCAAAACAAACTTGGTTTACCCATATCCAACATGACCCCATCCATTTCATAACTCCCAAGTTCAACTATCATCTTGAATTATCTGCTTGTGCATTTCTTCTTACTAACCTGGAACAGATCCATTTTTGGTAGTGGGGCTGATATAACTCTCTTTCCTTCCTTCCCCCATGCAAGTTGCTAAGATTCATGTTAATTTTTGTGCAACATCATGATCATTTAACAATCTCAAAAAACAACATAAGAAGTTACTTACTTGATCCTTAGTCTTTATTTCATGATGCAAGTTATGCAGTTCTTTGTTGCAACTTTGTGTGCTTAAATTGCTCATTCACCTATTCCTTGATCACTCTTTGTTCAATGCATCACATCTCCTATTGTCTGCATGCTTATTCCAATGACCTGTGTGTCACACACTGTATTTATTTGTGCACACGATCTTCCTCCAATGATCTTTGCATGGCACACTGCAACTTGCACGAGCCTCTTTCAGTGACCTCTATGTCACTCATTGAAATTACTCATGGATTTGGCCTCTTCAAGCGACCTTTGTGTCACATTTTGTATCTCTTCTCATGATCTTTCTCCCTCAATGGGCCTCTATGCATCATGCATAAATTGTCTTTTTTGGGTCGCATCAAAATTAGGAGGGGGTTGCACTGCCTTTCTTATCTTCCCCTCCGACCTTTGACCAAATATTTCACCATGCTTGAATTCCATTCCCATCTTTGCTTTGCCTCGAGTTATCACCCATACATCCACTTCATAATCCTTTTTTTGATTCCCACGTGGCTCTACAACACCATGTTGTAATGTTCCTTCTTCTCTTTCGACTTCTTCAACAAGTTGGGACAATCCTCCATAACATGCTTGGGGTTATAGCAGTACCCACATAGAGCATGTGGTTCGGTACAAAATATTAACACATGGCCTATTTTTCTATATTTAAAACAAGTGGGGGGTCTACCTCCCCCTCTTGCATATCCTCATCTGCATCTACATCCATATCTTCCTTTGGGACCTCCTTGATATCCACCTCTCTCAGCACTACCACAGTCACTAACCTTTTGTTCCTCCTATACCATGAATACTCGTTGGTATCATCTAGCATTAGCTGGAGCGATTGATAGTTGTTCACATAGTGTCCTATGGACTTGAAGAATTCACAGAATGGAGTATGATGTGTCTTTTGATACTTCTCCAATGTTGGGCAGTGGGGTGGTACATGGCCCCACTATCTGTAAATTTCACACCATTCCACCTGATTCCTAGCTGAAAAAGAAACTCGGTGCATATGTTTCCTCATAGTTTCCAAGTACAAGACACTCATCTCTATGATGCCCCTTAAACTGACATCTGGTACACCATACGTGCTCATGCACAACTTTTTATTTTTCCATATCTTGTAATTGCATCGTCAGTTTGGCTAGTTGGGAATGTACCCATGCCATTCTTGTTGATGTCTCTCCTCCTCCTGGTGTGGCCTCTAAGTGAATTTCAATTTCCATCGCTTATTCTTGCATAGTCACCTTCTTCTAGGTGAGCGAGACTCATATATGGGGAAGTAACTCTACACTAATCCATTTTATATGCTGAACTTCATGGATCTAGAACGTTAGACTATCCAACAAAATATTTAACCGTTGGTCATAATCACACACAATTTCTCCCAGTTTCTGCTTAATCTCCTTGATCTCCGTAATACATTGAGACTCTGACTTAGGATTTTGGAATTCCTTAAGAAAATATCTCTTGATATTTTTTAGGGACCGTGTATGTCCCACTAGCATAATGGCCTTGTAATTCATGTACCACATTAGGGCTCTATCCCTAAATGTGGTCTCCAACTTCACAATATTCGATGCCTTGTCTGTGATCCTCTTCACAGAACATATCACCTCACATGTGAACTAATTTTTCTCTGCATCATCTCTACCTGTTCTATGGAACACATGTAACCTCAATGTACTATCTTGATTCTCCATCCTCAATCTCAAACCATGCCCTCTGAATTGAGTGTTGTGTGTCTAGGATCTCAGTATTGATTCTCATATTGGAGAAGTATCACTAACTTTGTATTCTTGTTCACTTGTAGCTTCCCTTCCCTCTCCTCCTACTCTTTCTTCTACTCCAACTTCCTCAATGTATGGTGTGGTTCAAAGCGGGGGTAAATCCCTATTCTTCTAATATTTCTTGTGAAGTAACCCAAGAGTTTCCTACTTGTATATGCTCAAGACCATCCACTATTTCCAACTCTTCTCCCCCACCACTAGGGGGTCCTCCATATTCCTCTCATACTTTTTCACCTATGCTTTTTGCCTCATATTCCTCCAAAGCTATTGTTAGCACTGAAATTTACACTTTGACTACTAAAGTGCAAGGTTAGTACCCATCAATAGGTTTATAAGGTAAGTTTTAAAATAAGGTGTCAAATGGATGAAACTCAACCCAATAATGTTAAACCACATGAAATTCTAGATAAGATGCATCAACAAAAGAGGTATTGTCTAACTTGAATCAAGGTTTTAAGGATTAATGTGGATAGAAGGAAGACTTTAGTGAGATAAATGAAGTGAGTCTACCACTATCATCTGACTTTACCAGTAGACAAAAGAAAGAAAAGATTTATATACAAGAGCTTCTTAAATCAAAGCTTAAACTCTGAGAAAAGTTGTAACATCATCACAATTAAACCTTCATTGCAATACACCTATAAAACATCATTTGAATCATTCAAAGACAATAGATTTCAGAGTAAGAGGGAAAAAGGATGGCAAGAAATAAATTGACTTCCATTAAACAAAAATTCATCAAGTATGATACATAAAACTAGAGTAGAGCAGGCTATGTTACATCAATATCACTGGAAATATTTTTACATCAACCATTTGAACCTATACAATGACTTATAATGCCTATTTTATATACTAGATAGTGAATGATATCATTACAATGCGAATTCCATCCTCTAACATAGGATTCTCCCATCATAAAATGAAGTAATTACAACTGTACAAATTGAAAATAAGAAACTACTACAAATAAGGGTAATGCTGGAAACTATCCTAACATCCTTAATATTTCATAATGAAGTGTCCTTTGAGCGCATTCCTCTTCTTGCAAGGTGTCCTTCTAGCTTTAAACTAACCTTCAAATAGTTGTCCCATGCTCCCCTAGCCATCTAGGAATCGTTGATCCTCTTGAAACCTTGAAAATAGGAGTTCATAACATATCCTGTAGCGCCAACTATATCATCCAGTTCACAACAAAGTTCAGAGTGTCTGACTGCATAAAACAATTCACTATGCCAGACGCTGCAAACTTTCCTGTAACTGCTTAATGTATTTAGAAGGCCTCCAAAATATCAAAAACCATCTTCAGAGTTAGGGATGCATGTATAAATTTCATAATTTGGTGTATGAGTGAAAAAATCAGCCATAGGCATCATACTTCCTCAAAATCTTCAAAAATGCAAGGAACAAGCATTTTCCAAAACTGAAATTATTTAAGGAATTTCATCCATTACTTTCTGAGCCTGGAAATCCTCCTTGTGGGAGATTGGGACAACACATTCAAATTCCTTTAGGCTAGTTCTACCTTAAAAGGTTGCAGCTCCAGTTTAAGTTTTCTGAAATGAGCTTTTAAATCTTTGTTTTGTTTGTACAAATTCTTAAGTTTCCTATGGAGAGGCAGAAACCTTTTTGCTACAAAATTGGCCTTATCAATAGTTTCCATATACATTGTTGGCCCTTGACCAAGTTTTGAGGATCCTTGGTCATGTTTGACCTACTTTTGGGACTTCGACAGGCTGTCGAAGGTAGAGCGCAAGTCAAAGCAGAGATCGCAGGATATTGACCCCTTTTTAGGGATTTTTGGGTTTTGGACTTATGTAACAGGTATGGGGATGTCAGCCCATGGTTTTACCCATGTTTATGCCCTTTTTGTAATGTATAAATAGAAATCTAGCGGATGTAGGAAGTAGTTCAATCTATGTGATCGAAGAGAGGCTAGACACTGTGCTAAGTGCAACTTGTAAGTACTTTGTGCATGCTAGGTTGAGAACTTGTAGAGCTAAGTGAAAGTTTTTGTAAGAGACTGTGAAGAGGCTTTGTGCTGCAACTCCGGGAAGGAGGATCTAGCGGAGTGCGCGCAGATCTCCTATCCTCTACAGAATAAGATATCATGGCTTTGTGCATGTAGAATATTAACAGAAAGAAATAAAGAAGAAGAGTTGGTGGATGTAGCCCTAGGGTGGGGGTGAACCACGTGTATCCCATGTTGTGGTTTCTTTGTGCTTTATGGTTGTTCTCTTGCATATGTGATTAAATGCTTAGTGCAATGATATATGCTTAGAATATTCTAATATGATAGCTTAGTGTTGAATAATGTGAATGAATGCTAGATCTAATCTATGTTTATGTGCTTAGTGCTTGAATCTATTGGATCTGTGTGAATACTGCGCTGATCTATTATTAGGGATTAGTTTCACTATAAAATAAGGTTGAATACTAATGAAATATAATTGCTAAGTTCTCTTTTAAGGTGTTACAATCATAGATCTGTGTCCCAGCTAAGGTTGCAGACATCTGAGTCTTGCAACCACCCCTACCTCTACCTTGGGTGAGACTTCATCTGCTTCACAGGTGCTGCTGAAAGGGATAGTAGTTAGGGTTTTGTTGGTGATTTTTTGTAAGTGTTGAACCCTGGGTCTGCCCCTGTGCCAACAAATGGTTCCATTGTCGAGACCTGAAACTATGATTGTTGGGAACTAAAGAAAAGAAAGCTCGATGCGTAGATCTGTTTCCCTAGTGGGTAGTATTCTACTTGACATGTGAAGCTCTATGCCAAGAAGAAAAGTCAGATCTAAATAAAAGAGGTAAGACCTGAAAGATTTGTGCTATGATAAAAGTAAAGTAAGAATTTTTGGTTAAAGAGGTAAGATATTAAATCTTTGTTCTCTGATAAAGGTAAGAACAATGAAAAGTTTTGATTGAAAAGGTAAGATAAGTGGAAATTTGTGTTTCAAAATTATGGATCTAGGTATGTTTGATAAATTTTGTCCTATCTTGAAAAGTAGGGCACAACTAGATGAAATAAGGTTTGATATGAGTAGATCTGACAAAAATAGTGAAAGATATGTTATTCCTATGCATAGAAATAATGTTTGGACTAACAAATGGATGCAAGACCCTAGAAAGAAATTTTTGCAGGCTAGATACTATGATCCTAGTGCGCAGTATAGGAAAGGATGGGGATCATTTAAAATAAAGAGAAGATTAACCCTTTGTTATAGTTGCAGAAGACCAGGAGATATTGCTAAGGAATGCCCTGGTAGAAGACCTAGTTGTCTTTGTTGTAAAGCTATGGATCGTGAAGTTTTAGATTTCCCTAGAATGATTGCTAAGCTTGAAAGAATGAATATGAGACAAGAAAAACTTGAGGAAGGTCACAAAAGTGAGACCATGGAAAAACCCCAGAAAGAATCAGAGAATGTCTTTCTACAAATGAAAGAAATCCTAAATGATCACAGAAATATCAACTTATCAAAGATCTTCAAAGAAAAAGTATGCATAGAAGTAAGAATAGGAGACTTCGACATTGGCTGTGTTCTGGATGAAGAAACATTGGTGAATATCATGATAGAAAGAACTTGGGAAATTTTAGGAAATCCTGCTATGATTCCTTCATTGGGAGGAATAGGATTATTTAGAGGAAAGATGATAACCCTATGTGGAAGACTCACCCAGATATCTATGAGTGCTCATGGAACTTAGACAGAGGAAGATTTTGAGGTTGTTAAATTTATTGATAACAACACCCCATTTTTTATCTTAATAGGAAAACCTTGGATTGAAAAGGATCAGGCTAGAAGAAAAGAAGATGAAGTCTTAGAGCAGAAGAAGCAAGAATTAAAATATTTCATGACTAGGAGGATAACACACTTGATTGAAGAACATGAGAACATATCAAAGATACTTAGAACCAAAATCTTGGATGTTGAAGTTGAAAGAACACAAGCAGACTCACAGACAAGTAGAACACCTACCCCAGATAGAGAAGACATATTACGCTCTGACCCTATGAAAGAATCTCAACAATGCAAAGTTACTATTGCAAAAGGAGATAAGAATTAGAATGAAAAGAGGAGTAGCGAGACGAAGATCACCAGGAAGAAGGCTAGAAAGCTCAGTAAGAAGAGTGCAAAGATAGAAAAGTTACAGAAGGTTCCAGAGGAAACTTCACAAAAGGAAGGTTTGCAAGACTAGAACTTTGCTGGGATATCAGAACAATGCAACATGGCACTTCGCCATGGCAAAGCGATATAGCCGTTGAAAGAATTATAATCATTTTCCCGACGACCTAAACGGTTAGAACAACAGTAATGGCCAGAAGACTTGCCATCAGATCATTGGAACACACCGCAACAGACATAACCACATTGATGAAGGTATCTCATCCATTGGAGAGATCCGTTACACCGTTGCCTACTTAGTGCGTCTACAGTTGCACCAAAAACACTTTTGCGGAATTGTATCCAAGCCAACTCATTGCTACCACACTATTTACTGAGATTGACACCTATACAATTGCATTGTGCGCTCAACTATTGACCTAAGTTATCCGATCTTGAGTGTGCATGTCGGACGAGATCAACGCCACAGAGAAAATCATCGAAGAAGTTATTATCGACCTCATGGCTGAGAAAGTGATGTTCGTAGGTATTCAAGCTTCCTCGACAAGAGGAGTGAAAGCCTCTTCTTCGACTACTCGTGGATCCAGACCATCCCGACCGGTAGTAGAGAAGAGAACCAAGCACAGAGATGACCTAGCGAATCCTGACCATATTAACCAACTACATCCTGCCTCTGGCTACCGCAGTGAGTTATGACAGTGTCCCGAGGGACTTTGAATACACCATGTTTACTGCGTACCTCCTGAAGGGGATATGTGCAGTTAGAACGCAGCAGGATAAGATCGCGAAATTGAAGTTCAACGACTTCAACCTAGGAGACTGCAAGAACCATAGTATGCTAGCTCCTTACAAATACTTGACCAGGATGAAGGGGAAGAACTCAAAAATAATCCCCCAGCCATGGACTATGAACCTCGTGCAATCCACCCTCTTGAATGTAATGAAGATTCCACACTTTGGAAGGCACCATGAGGTTAACGCATGTGTTAAGCTCTTTCTCTCATGCTACCATGGAGGCTACCTATGGCTAGATCGACGCATCACAGTCGATACGACATTGATCCATAGGATCATTGGATTGATCTTGCAGGGACCTAACCCATAAGACTTCTACCAGGGAAGGCTACAGATTTCTCATTGGCATAGAATATCAAAGACACATATGGCGATGTAGAAAAGGGAACGCAAGGATACAAGGTAGCTTCCAGCCAGAATGGCGCAGTGCTCTTGGCATGCTAGCTGATCGCAGGAAAGCTCGTGAGAAAGAATAGAACTACATAGGTCACAAGATTCGTTGTTGACCTCATCGGGAAATGTGTATAAGGACTCCAGATGAACTAGGCGAAGTACTTGGTCAACTAGCTGGAATTAGACTACCGCGAAGCTCAACATCAGGGCTATGAGTTCCACTTTAGCTGGCTCCTGATCCTCATCGCATTTACCACTTGGGAGATGCCGAAAGGTGTGACCTTCCCAGAAATTTAGCCGTTCGATCCGCTCGCTGTGAAGTTCACCACACTTTGGTACTCAATTCATATGGGAAAAGAATAGCAGTTGAACGTGGTATTTCATACATATTATCTCTAACTGAAGAGGGATATCAAAGTTGTCCCTCACATGATGCTAAAAACCTTGCATCGGTTCCAACCCCTCATGAAGTTCTGTGTAGATAAGAACTTCATTTATATCACCACGTGCACATATGAGATTAAATAAGAGATTCAGTCATACTACAAGCTCACATAGGAGGACCTTGAAGAGATAACCAAGGACTAGTTTGTAGAGATCCTCATCCCCGCTGACCCCGCAGAAATTTCAGACCCTGAATTAATCGACAGCCCTGAGACCACTCATGAAGAAAAGGATACTCCTGGACCCAGTAGAAGGAAGAATATCGAAGAGGTCCAAAACTTGAGCAACACATCGGAAGAAACTTCTTCAGTATCACTTGGCCAAGGGGGTGATGAAGAAGTAGATCAAGAAGAGACCAATGGAAAATAAGATCAACATAAGCAGGGCGAAGTAACACCACCTAGGAATCCTGTTGATAAGGATAATCCCTTTAAGAAAAGGAAGGTTTCCCCCATGAAACCTACTTCCCGAAAGAAATTCAGAGCCACCTTGACTAAGATGCATACTGTGCTCACTGTAGATGACTTCGACTTCATCATCGCAACTGTAGAAGATGCCTCGCAGGACATCTTGCAAAAAAATGAAGCCAAGAAGGAGGAGATGTACGACAGATTCGAGGTTGAACTTAGAGAGGTACAACAGGCCCTTCAATCTAGCTGTGCAGTATCCACTGCACCCCCGCCATCAAAAGAACTAGAGTTGGGAGATGAGCCTGCCCAACTCTGCAAACTAGTTGATGTGACCGAAGCTGACCTTTGTCGAGCACAAAATGAGAAAGACCAGGCCACAATGGCTCTGAAACAAGCCCAAGAATAAATGGTAGAGAAACATTGGGTTTCACAAAAGGAGAAGGATGACCTTCAAACCAAGTTTGAAGAGGAGAAAGCACAAATCCATCAAGAGAAAGAGCAGTTACTGGCAGAACAACTCAGAGTCAAAGAATAAGTTGAAATAGCACTTTTCTCTATGACGGGCTTAGAGACAAAGGTAGAAGACTGAGTGGAACATCAAGTAGTGAAGCTTGTAGAATCTATCCAGCAGCTACAACAAAGAATAACAGACTTAGAGATACAAACAATGCCCAACATTCCACCGAATGTACGATATCAAAGAGAAGAAACTTCTTGAAGCGCAGTTGAGAGAATCAAGGCCCTAGCCATGGAATGTAAACAACTAAGTTATCGCAGTGCCCAGATTTATGAGCGACTCACTGAGGATCCTGAACTGAAGGCATTGGAGTCACAACTCTAGGAGGAAAAGTAGCAAGTAGAAACAATAAAGGCATAGTTGAAGCCCCTGTTAGTCATTGAGAGGATGAAGCGATCTCAAGAACAATGCAATGCTCAACAATAGGTCCACACCATTCATAGAAAAGTCATGGAAGTGACTCAGAGGCTCCAACCAACACAAGATGAGGCTTGCCAACTATTCGTAGAAATTGAAGGCCGAGGAGAAGAACTTGAGCAAGTCATCATTGCAGTTGAAAAACGCTCAGAGGGACTTGTCAACGAAGTAGTTATCCAAGAGTTCACCGAGTAGGAGGCCGTGGCACAACAACATGTTGAAGTAGATCGAGCCAAGATTGAGGCTTTTGAAGCAGAGCTACCCAGACCAGAGTGACTTGGGACGAGTCACATGTGAGTGCTGGGGACATGTTGGCCCTTGATCAAGTTTTGAGGATCCTTGGTCATGTTTGACGAACTTTTGGGACTTATATAGGCTATTGCAGGCGGAGCGCAAGTCGAAGCGGATATCATGGGATATCAACCCCTTTTTAGGGATTTTTGGGTTTTGGACTTATGTAATGGTATGGGGATGTCGGCCCATGGGTTTACCCATGTTTAGGCCCTTTTTGTAATGTATAAATAGAAATATAGGTCGAAGAGAGGCTAGACACTGTGCTAAGTGAAACTTGTAAGTGCTTTGTGCATGCTATGTTGAGAACTTGCATAGCTAAGTGAAAGTGATTGCAAGAGATTGTGAAGAGGCTTTGTGATGAAACTCAGGGAAGGAGGATCTAGTGTAATGCACATAGATATCCTGTCCTCTACAGAGTAATATATCATGTCTCTGTGCATGTAGAAGATTGATAGAAAGAAATAAAGAAGAAGAGTTGGTGGACATAGCCTCAGGGTGGGGGTGAACCACGTATATCCCATGTTGTGGTTTCTTTGTGCTTTATGGTTGTTCTCTTATGTATGTGATTAAATTATTAGTGAATTGATATATGCTTAGAAGATTCTAATATGATATATTAGTGCTGAATAATGTGAATGAATGCTAGATCTAATCTATGTTGATGTGCTTAGTGCTTGAATCTATTGGATCCGTGTGAATACTTCGCTGATCTATTATTAGGGTTTAGCTGCGCTGTAAACTAAGGCTGAATACTAATGAACTATAATTTCTAAGAGCTCTATTAAGGTGTTACAATCACAGATCTATGCCCCAGCTAAGGTTGTAGACATCTGAGTCCTGCAACCACCCTTGCCTCTACCTTGGGTGAGACTTCATCTGCTTCGTAGGTGTTTCCGAAAGGGCCGATAGTTAGGGTTTTGTTGGTGCGTTGTTGTAAGAGTTGAACCCTCAATCTGCCCCTGTGCCAACATACATATCCATAAGAAATTTCAACTTTTTCCTTTCAACCAACCCTTCTCCTTTTAAATTAGCAATTTCATTTTTGGCCTCTTTGCGCTGTTTGTTCAACCTTTTAAAGGTAGGGTTTTCTAGAGGAGTGGTTATGTCTATAACCTCAATGTGCTTTTCAACAAATACAACTTTACCTTTACCTTTTCTATTGAAGGGAGCTTCCATTATGCCCTCTTTTTCAATACTTTCTTTCTTTGTTGATGACATGGTGAAAGGCCTTCTAACTCTATCTTCAACTGCAACAGATGGTGAGGGGAAAAGTAACTTCCTTCCTTTTGTGCCCGTAGCTCTGGCTGATGGAGTTTTTGCTAACTCTAGAGCTGGTTTGGATGAAACCTTCCTTTGTGGAGAGTGATAAGATCCTCCTTATCCTTCATGTTCATTTGTTGCTTCATCATTTTTCAAAACACCTTTATTTTTCCTCTTCTTACTTGTCTCTATGTGTACAATGCTATCATCCTGAAGAGGGATCTGTGCCTTGGATTGTGGAGTAGGAGAAACATTCAATTGAAAGTGAGAAGAAGTAATGAACTAATCCCAGACAATGATTTTATTCTTTAACTCCTCCATCACAAGCATTTTAATCAACCCTGACTGAAAACCGCTTGTATCAACTGCCTTGGACTTAGCCTGGACTCTATCAACCATTTTTCCAATGCTTCTAAACAAATAGAGAGGAATATTCATGAGATCTTTTCCTGTGAAGTGTAGCAGAAGTATTATGTGGTACTGATAAATCATGTTGAATCTTCCCTCACAGGTAAAATATATTTGGATTACCCTTAGAATATTATCAAAACCTTCAATCATGTGGCTCCTCAACACTCCTTTTGATAGATTATCTCCCTGAAATTATGGTTTAATGAATTCTTTGGAGAAGGATGAATTTAGGTTCATGGACTTAAAACACCTTTCACCAGTATTTGGTATTTAGGTGGCTTCTTCTATGGTCACTTCAGATACCTCAAGTTAAAGTGTCCCAACTTTGGTTTTGGTTCCATCAAAATTCAAAGCAAATTCCCTAGCCACCTCAGGGTGCCCCCTTTGCATCTTCTGGCAGAAATTAAAAAATCCAACTCTTTGGAAGAATTCCCTGATCAGGGGTTTAACAACAAACAACTACATGTCATAGGGCTCAGTCCTCACAATTCTCCCTCCCTTGTGAGCCTTATTCTACTGTGGAGTATCCATTGATTTCATATGAAGAAAATTTAACCACCAATTTTTAATGATGCAAGAGGAAAAACAAAAAAAACAGAGGACTTAGGGTTTTGATGGATGATGTTTTCAAAGGACCGATTTTGTATAAGGATTAATATGTTATCAACCTATTTGACCTCCAGGTATAAGGAAATATATCTTACAGTCAGGGAGATGAAGGAAGGATACACAGAATCATGAATGTACAAGGAAACAACTTGCTGTAAAAAGGTCTTGTTCATCATTCCATTATCCTCTTGAAAAAATTCACAATAACTTCAGAAGCCAACAACTTTTAAATATTATACTAGATATAATTAAAATTAAATATGAGAATCTGATGAAAAAGGGATGTGTAAAAACTTCCGAGACAGGGGATTTGTAGCGCCAAGTTGTTGCACAAAGTTTGTAGCGCCATAACAGGGGGTTCACGACGCCAAGTTAGGTAAGCAGAATCAACTGGACATGAGATAAGAAAGGTAGCCTAAAACAAAGTTTTGTTAAAAAATTTGATAAATAAGGCTCAGATATGATGAAATTGGTCTAGGAATCGTGATAACAAGGAAAGTGGGAAAGTTTGCACCATAGATCACCAATTTGTAGCATCCAAGAGAAGAAATAACAAAACGAATCTTTTCCTGTCCTCCAATTTAGCTAAAAACACTCATGGAGTACTTGGTGGATGTGACTTGAAGACTGATATCCTTGAGCTTGAATAAGTCTATTTGTAGATGGTATAAGCTCCAACTCGCTTTCACCAGCCAATTCACAACAATTTCCGTAGCGTTTTTGTAAAAGCACCAGTGTTTGCAGCGCCAAGCTAGAAGCAATTTGAAACCTGAGAAAAAATAATTAAAAGCTTTAATGATGAAATCCTAGGCTATATTTTTAAAAATATAAGTGATGAAAAAAAGGAGACCTTGGATGACAAGGATCATGAGTAAAATGATGGTGATGAAAGAATAATGTACTTTGGATGCGCTGTGAATTGTATGATGAGATGGAAGCATACAAAATGAACAGGACTTGACCTTCTAACGAGTAAAGGGACAAAGTGGAGGGGTCTGCGTACATGATGGAAGAGGTGACATGTCAGGGTGGTAGTGGAGGAATAAAAGATACTAAAGGTGATGCTTTGTCCAACTTATCATGATGATCAAGATGTAACCCAAGGATTATAGACCAACATCAACACTAATCTTTATTTGTGTTAAAACCCAAAAATGACTATAAGGAAGAGGACAAAACCAAAAAATTGAACAACACTAATGACCAAAATAAAAAACCTAAACATTTGTTGACCCAATCAAATCCATGTGATAACATTGGCTCCATAGGGGATGGCATGCTCCGTGTGAGATGTCAAGAAAAAGAAGCTTCAGTGTCTTATCCTAGGGCTATGCGGTCATTTATTCAACAGAAACAAAAACAAAAATGATATTTACAATGGAAGGGAAAGCCACTTATGGCTTAAGAAAAATAATTCTTTAGAAAGTGCCCATTAACCGAGCCACCAGAAATTTCAGAGTCTTCCAAGTTGTGCAATTTATAAGTGTTATTTTGAAACAATTCATAAATCTTGAAAGGGCCAATCCACAAGGCTTCAAATTTACCATGTTTTCCTTTGTCTTGCCTTGGTGCATCCCACTTCAGCACCAGATCTCCCATCTAGAAATCTTCTTTGTTTACCTTCTTGTCAAAATATTGCTTGATATTCTACTGATGCCTTAATGCTTTTCAAGGAGTTGCTCCCTGGTCTGTTTTACTTCTACTAGATGATGCATCCTTCTGACCATATCCTAGTTCTCCTTGTTTATCTTGAAGGAAATTTTCCACAGGCAAGGAAAAATGAGTAGGAAAAATAGCTTCAATCCCATAAACAAGATAAAAGGGGGAAATACTAAGCAATCTCTTTGTAGTGACTCTATTTGCTCATAGGTGAAATTTCATCTTTGAGTCCCATGGCTTCTTGTTTTCCTCCAGTAACTTCGTAATAATCTCTACAAGGCTCTTGTTAGAATATTCTACTAAACCATTTCCTTGGGGCTAATAAGGGGTAGAATGAACTATTTCAATCCCATATTTCTCACAAAATTTTACCAATGGTTCAGTTTTGAAGGATGCAACATTATCAGTAACAATCTTTCTTGGGCAACCAAACCTCGACATAATAGCTTCAAGAAAACCAATAATTACCTTGTGTGTGGCACTCCTTGTAGGAATTTCTTCTATCCACTTGGTGAAATAGTCCGTTGCAGCCAAAATCGATGGATGTTGACCACTTGAAGATGGATGAATTTCCACAATGAGTTCAAGTCCCCGTTGCAGGAAAGGACCAAAAATCACTATAGGCTTCAAAGGAAAAGATGTCAGTTGCTTCTTTCCTGAAAATTTATGACATTTATCATAGGCCCTAATATTTCCACAAACATCAGTAAAAAAGATAGGCCAAAAATATCCACCTCTGAAAATATTATATGTCGTGGTCCTCCAAAAATGATAACCCCCACACAAGCTATCATGAAAATCAGTCATGGTATTTTGAGCCTCCTTTGTATCTAGACATCTCAAGAGAACCCCTAGATGATATTTCCAATATAGTATGTGATCAATGAGACAATATATTATTTCTTTTAGTTTCAAATATCTCACCTTGTTCTTCTCCAAACCATCGGGAGGATGCAACGTTTGCAATAAATGGATAATGTCTTTGTACCAAGTGCATTCTGCCAAGTTTGGAATGATATATGAGCTATTATTAGGGATATCATTTTTCTGGTTTTCAGAGTTTAGGTTCATGAAATTAACCCCCAGTGCTTTGCAATTTGATTCATCCAGCAACCTAGCTAAACCTCACCCTTTCATCAACTTAGTAGGATTCATTTCAAGGCAAAAATCTAGAATTCTGGAAATCCACTTTCTTCTCTTTCCATCTATGTAAGGATGGATTAGTATTTCCTTCACAAAAGATAATGGGACATAAGAAATAATACTGGAATGTAAAATATATACCCCGAAGGATTTAAGGCATTTAACCAAAGCATA
This sequence comes from Picea sitchensis, assembly GCA_010110895.2. Classification (NCBI taxonomy): domain Eukaryota; kingdom Viridiplantae; phylum Streptophyta; class Pinopsida; order Pinales; family Pinaceae; genus Picea; species Picea sitchensis. The sequence continues at coordinate 236,788 of SNQJ01S0000476.1, read as the reverse complement.
AGCCTACTTTTCCATAATATAATACCTCACCTCTGCATCCATTAATGCCCGGCTAAAAAAGGAAATGGGATGGTCCATCCCATCTGTGTTTTTATGAAGGAGGACAGTAGCCAATGTGTCATGTGAGGAAAAATAAAATATAATAAATTCCTTTGAATAATCAACGCTGATGAGAACATGCGCCTCAGTCAATGCTTGTTTTATTTTATCAAAATAATTCTGAGCTTCAACAATCCATTTCACCTCATTTCCCTTTCTAAGCATAGATGTAATAAACTTAACCAATTCAAGAAAGTTAGATATGAATCTTCTAAAAAAATTTATTTTACTCGAGAAATATTGGATCTTCTTCTTGGATCTAGGAAGAGACAAATTATTGATGGCCTCTACTCTACTTGGATCAATCCTTATCCCTTATGCTGAGATAATATGTCCCACCAACTTGCCTTCTTTCATAGAAAACAAAGACTTCTTAGGATTGAGAGACAACCCAAACTTTCTACATTTCAGGAAAACCTTCTTCAAATGATGATGATGTTCCTTATTAAACCTTGAGAACATTGTAATGTCATCCAGATAGATGACCACACATTTTTCCTTCCCCCCAATGAAGGCAATATACACTACTCACTGGAAGGTTGCTCCTGCATTCATTAGACCAAAGGGCATTTTAGCATACATAAATGTGCCCCAACGAGTAGTGAAAGTTGTTTTCTCTGTATCTTCAGGTAGGAAAGAGATATTATTATAGCTTGAGACTCCATCAATCATGGACATCCTTGCTGAAACAATCACCCTCTGCAAAATATGTTCCATCTTAGGCAAGGGATAATTATCTTTCTTGGAAATTCTGTTTAATTTTCTAAAATCAACACAAAGTCTGATTTAACCATTCTTTTTCCTCACAAGGACTAGGTTGGCCACCCACTTAGAGTACCTAAAAGGTATGATGATATTAGAATGAATCAACTTCTTGAATTCCTTTTCCATAATAGGCAATAACATGGGATTTATTTGTCTTAGTTTCTACCTAAATGGCTTGGTCGCATCTTTCAAAGGAATTTTATGTTGAATGATGCTTGTATCATAAGTTTGTATATATCCATATTTCCAAGAAAATACATAAGAAAACTCCTTTAATAACTTCACATACTCATACCTTTGTTCCTTTGATAAACTGCTAGACAACTTGGCATACTTAAGATTGTCCTCCATACCTAAATTGCATTATGTCACATCAACTTCTTCATTTGAACCTTTAACCTTCATAGCCACATCATTTCTGTCAAACAATATCTCCAAAGGGACCAATCCTTTGGGAATATGGTTGCTGGGAAATTGGATAATCTTGTGGTCTACAATTTTGTTGAGGAAAATATCAGCATGAGGGATTTTTATATCATCTTGATCTTGATCAATGTGAAGAGAAGAAAACTCTTCCAATGTTTCCAGAAATCTCTTAATCTAAAGATCATCCTCAAAAACCTTCCAATGTTTGACATTGTCAGGTATAGAGGGTCTATACTTTACTTCCACATCATACTTGAGCTTGGGGGGAAAAGGGATCTTAAAGTTACTAGCAGAAACAACCAAAGAATCTGCCATAGAATTCTCTTCCCTTGGAACAAAAGAGATGTTAAAAGATGAGGAAAAAATTCAATAAGATCCCACACTTGATTTATATAAGTTCTCAATCTGGGATGTTTTTGTTGACTCAAAATTTTAACCTAATGCACAATTAGTTCAGCATCTCCATAAACTGCTAACTCCTAAATCTTCATATCTTTAGCATCCCTCAAACCAAAAACACAAGCCTCATACTCTGCAACATTATTTTTGGTTTCAAACTCTAGTTTATAAGATAAGGATATGATTTCTTGATCTGGGGAAATGAAAACCACTCCAACACCTATACTTTCTTTAGAAGAGGCCCCATCAAAAAACATTTTCCAAACTGGGGAATTTTGAGGAAGTGTCTCACATGTTTTAATAGGCTATTTTATGATTTCAATGGATGATTGAGGAGAATCAATGAGTTGTAGGATACTGAATCCTAGATTAGTGTCAACTGCATAAATTGGATGGTTTGTAGGATTAGCTTCATCATCGATGATGTATGCTAGTTTTTCTTCCCTGTAAAGCCTTCTGTGTTCTCCAAACACATGAATAGTAGCATATGGAAGGTCCATCTGCAAAGTTCCCCCTAGTGTCTTAATCCATTATCTTGACAATAGAATCCCAAAATTAAGGGGGACATCAACCACTACAATATCCATGACCACACTCTTCATGGGTAGTTGAAACAAGGTTATAACCATGTCTTTCATCAGTCCAAGGCATTTCACTTTCTTGGAGTCAAATGAGTATAGGTCATGATAGGTTTTAGTAATTTATAGACCTATATAATCCATGAAAATTTTAGGCATAAGGTTATGACATGCACCTAAGTCCATCAAGTAGTTGTGCAAAACTTTATCATGAATATTCAATTATGTGTAAAATGGAGGAGAAGAGTCATCCATATCTTCTACCAAAGGTCCCAATATGACTACTGGTTTTTCATCTTGTAAGTTCACTGAGTCTGTGGAATTGGAGGAAGATTCAGGTTGCAACATCTTGGAAAGTTACCTTTTAAATTCTTCATTTTTAATCATTTCAAAAAATGGGACTGAAATTTTGATCTTTTGAAATACATTCTCAAAACTGAAAGAAGATGGAGATTTCAGAATTTACTTAATCTCTGGAACAAGAGCCTTAATCACTGTTTGATGTTTTTGTTCCTCTTTTTCCTTGTTTCTAGAAGCCACATCTTTAGCAAAATTTTCTATTTTCTTGGGATGATTAGATGTACTAGGATTTCTATCCTTCTTTTTTGACCTCAAGTTGTATTTATTTTGGTTTTCATTTGTTTTCTCCCCTTTACTAAATTCATTCAATTGACTGTCCATAAGAGACTCTTCATATGCAGACTGAGTTAGATGAGGGGATGGGGAGGTATCACCCAAACAATGAATTTATGGATTTGTTTATTCATCCTCTCCTAGTTCATCATCAATCATGTTATTTTGAAATTTTTTGGTCATCCCTATTTCTCTGATCTCTTTGGAGGATCTTAGGGGCATTATTTTGTCTTCTAAAATTTCCTCTATTACTAGTATCTTGTGTGTTTCTATTATTCTGTCTTCCCTCACGTTTCTTTTTTTCCATTTCAGAAGAGAGATATTTAACCATATTTTTTAGTTCATCTACCTGAGGGTTAACACTAGAAGAATCATAGGTTGAAGCTTCAGCTCCATTTTTTCTCCTATCTCTATCATATTTTCCTCTGAGCTTATCAGCTGCCAATATGTTTGATTCTACCTTCAAGGCTGGATCTTGCATATGAGCTAATGAGCTATATCTCCTTTCTCTCAACATGAGGCAAAATTTAAGGTCAAATGAACTGGCATATGTTATCTTGGAAGATGTTTCAGTAGGTTTAATCTCTGTGAGAATTTTATTGTACATTTTATTAAATCTCTTTGAAAAATTTGAAATAGATTCCCCTTCTTTTCTCTTGAGTGACCCAAACTCTGTAATATAATATAAGAAATATTTCTTATCACCTCAATTCCTTAGAAAGGAATCATCCAGAGCTTCAATTCCATAGATTGATCCAGGAGTTAAACCCCTAAAACATTTTCTAGCCTTACCATCAAGGATTTGTACAAAAACTCTCATCCAAACATCCTCATTTTCAATATTAATATTGCTAGCATAGCTATAAAAATATGTGAGGTGCTCCTCAACAGTTATGTCCTCTTCTCCTGTAAACTTGGGCATGTAATTAAGATAGTCTCCAAATGGGAGAGCATTCATAGGATGAGGCAGCACAAGAGGAGCATACCTAGCAGCCACTATGGCATCCATCCTATTTCTAGGAAGGTTTGCACTTGCCATAGGATTGTGAAGAGGGGGATTATAAATTCTAGGAGAATAAGGAGGAGACTGGGCCTTGAATGGTACACCTGCAATTTGAATGATGTGTATCTTGGTAGAAGGAGGAATATAGGATGGGGAAATTTCATTTTTAACAAGGAGAGGTTGAGTCTTGGAAGAGGATGGTGGAAATTCCAAGGGAACAGAGGTTCCTTCTTCTTTGGTCACAACAAGTTTAAGAGAGGGAGGAGAAGGAGGACCCAGGGTAGGAAAATCATCTAAGATCTCAAGTATGGACCAAGTTACAACATTAGGTGAGGAAAGAACTTCAAAAATTTAAAAACTTTCTTCTTTCAACTAGGGAGAAAAAGATGAATATTCTACAGGGAAATCTTCAAGATTTAAATTTCTAGGAGTTTAAAAAAAAGGTAAAAGAGGAGAACTAGATACAACTACTGGTGTTTTAAAAGTAGAATCAGGAAAATTTCCAGTAGTACCTGAAACAATAGTTGAAAATACTTCTTAAGAAGGTTTTCATTTCTTGATGATATTCTTTGGGTTAGCTTCAGGTGTATCCAGAGGTGAATGAGGGGTATACCTCGTGTGTCTGCCTTTAGAAGCCACAACTAAAATAGTGGAGTCGCCAGGTACAAACTGCAGTCTTTAATGTACTCATTACTATGCACCCTCAAAATTAGTATTTCTTTGTCGTTCAATCCCAGGGAAATGTTTTCAATCCGTTCCCTAACAATGATTCCAAGAATGTTAGAAATGAAAGTTACACTTTGACTGCTAAAGTGAAAGATCAGTACCTATCAATAGGTTTATAAGGTAAGTTTTAAAATAAGGTGTCAAATGGATAAAACTCATCCCAACAATGTTAAACCACATGGAATTCTAGATAAGATGCATCAACAAAAGAGGTTTTTTCTAACTTGGATCATGGTTTTAAGGATTAATGTGGATAGAAGGAAGACTTTAGTGAGAGAAATGAAGTGATTCTACCACTATCATCAGGATTTACCAGTAGAAAAATGAAAGAAAATATTTAGATACAAGAGCTTCTTAAATCAAAGCTTAAACTCTAAGAAAAGTTGTAACAACATCACAATTAAACCTTCATTGCAATACATCTATAAAACATCATTTGAATCATTCAATGAAAGTAAATTTCAGAGTAAGAGGGAAGATGGATGGCAAGAAAGAAAATGACTTCCATTAGACAAAAAATCATCAAGTCTGATACATAAAACCAGAGCAGGCTCCGTTACATCAATATCACTGAAAATAGTTTTACATCAACCATTATAACCTCTACAATGACTTCTAATGCCTATTTTATAGCCTAGATAGTGAATGATAGCATTAAAATGCGAATTGCATCCTCTAGCATAGGATTCTCCCATCAAAAAGTGAAGTAATTACAACTGTACAAATTGAAAATAACAAACTGCTACAAATAAGGCTAATGTTGGAAACTATCCTAACATCCTTAATATTGCGATAGATCCAACCTATCTGACAATGAATCCGGTTACAACCTCTTTGATAGCTTGGCACGAGGCAAAGACTACCCACGCCTCAGATGGTCCTTCGCTTGAGGCGGTAATGAAGGGGAAAAAGGAGAGGTGAAATAATTACGATAAATCTTTCTTAGGACCACCCACCCTAGGTGTTTCCCCCCCTCAACTTCCCAGATGTCTAAAATGGCATGGGGGGTGAAAATTATGGACATTGGGATGAAAATAAGCTCACTGGTTTTTAGGATTGCAAACTAAAAAATTGAAACAACGAGTTGTTCGCTCCTTTAAAGCCTTGGAAAATGGTCCAGAATGGGTTCTCGGGGTAAACCGGGGTCCTGGACAATAAACCAGTGGACGCCTTAAGTGAAAAAGTGAAAAATAAGGGTGAAATGTGAGTTTAAAAGCTACAACCAAGTCTTTTTAGATGGCTATAAATTACAAACAACAAGTTGCTCAAAGCTTTTAAGGCAGGGAAACAAGCCCAAAATGTCTTGGTACCCCCTGGGGTGACCGAGGAAGTGATCCCAGAAAACTGTCAAATCAAAATGGGTGCTGGAAATAAATATGGAAATCCTTTTTACAAGCTATTAAACTATGTTTGGGAGATTATTTACAGCTGCAATTTATGTTTGTGGAGTAAGGGTGGATTGACAAAAGGTTTGACTTTAAAATGTATTTTATTGGTGAATTTTTAGTTATTAACACATGCATTGGCCACCACACTATTTTATAGGTTATCCTGTTCAGGAAAACACATCTCAGAATTGTGCCAACCAGTATAAGAAGAGTAGTCTTAGAATACCATGGTGTTTAGGTTGAAGAGTGCCCCATGCAGTTTAGAGAAGCAGGGACTAGCCGCTTCTCGTCACTAGCGCTTCATGCTCTTAAAGCTGCTTGGATGGAAGAAGGATACCTGAAAAAAGGAAGAGGCCCAGGATCCCCTTAAAGGGAGTTTTAGTTGATCTTACCTAAGAAGTGTAGTATCCCAACCAAGCTGAGATATTCAACTCCTTGAGCGTGTGGTACTAAGGAAAAACCACTCGATTTATACCAACAAGACAACTTCCGAGGGGATCCTGATGAAAACTCCTTGGCTTTGACACTTAGTATTCTATGAAATCAAAATTGCTTGAAATAGAGGACCAATCCATCCATGTGGCGAGGTCACGTCTTTATTTCACAAGTTTGCCTCCTGGTCAATGAATTGAAATCTATCTAAAACTTTATACAAAAACAAGTAAATAAGTATGTGACATATATGTCACGRCTAAATAGTATGTGTACGCATATAGCTAAATTGTATAGGTTTTGTTTTGAGTGTGTATGGGGAAGACCCCTTATTTGTTTTCAAGTGTTTTTGTGGTTTTTGACTGTTTTTAGCTTGCCGATTTTTGCATATCCCCTTTAGGGGCAACCACCTGTAGATTAGTGTACGAGGAAATATACAATGAAAAAAAAATGACAAAATTTAACTAATTACAAGTAAACAATTATACCATTCAATACAAAGGAATGGGTTGAGGCTCTTTGTGAGCGGTAAGGCTGCCATATGCATGAAAGCCCCAAATGATTCCTTGTATGGGGATTGGAAGTTTACTTATCGAAATTCGAAATAGTGATGGTTATTTACGAAAGTACAAATCATATTTTTATAAACATAAATTTACAAGTAAACTTCTCAAACTATCTACAAAAGCAAAGTATATCGACATACGTGCATGTGCCAAAATTTTGGGAATGAGTGCAAGTGAATGTAAGGTGAAAATAAGAGTGATTGGGTGGATTTACTGATCAGATTTGATGTTTTTTATTCACCGTCCTACTGGCCCCTTTGCCTCAAACAGGTCTTTAGATGGTCACCAACCACTTAGGAGAATTAGAGTGGGTGACCATATTTTAGTTATTTTATATGGAAAAACTGAAGTAAATGAAACAAAAGTTTACACATGAAAGATAGATAAAAACCAACTAAGATGGTTGTCCTGGGGGAGGAATTGACCAAAATGGTTAATTTTCCTGTTTGGGACAACAAGGTTAATAGAAATAAAGCATAACATAAATGTACATGAATGAGATAAGGAAGCAAACAAGTATGAGCAACAAGCTAAGAGGCTTATTTAAGGGTTGTCCTAAGGGGACCTAGGACTCTCGGCCACTAACTAAGGCTGAAAACAACCGAATACTTCAGAAATATTGCACTAAGATCCATGGTAGAGAGGAGGTGGTTGTTGCATGCGGCCATGAGGTGGAGTGAGGAGTTGGTGCTGGGTGGAAGGTGTTGGGTGGAGGTGAAATCAAGGAGGAGTGTGGAGATGGATGGGAGTTTGTTGGGTGTGCGCACAAAGCAGGAGATGGGAGAAGCCCATGGGGGTATGGAGTGGGAGGGGGTGTACAGAGGCCGTGGGAGAGAAGGAGGTGGAGAGGGGCAGGAATGGGAGGCTGTGCGAGGGGAAAGAGGGGGTTGTGTGGAGAAGGAGTGTGAGGAGAGAAATGCGCAGAGCTGGAGGTGATGGTGGAGGGTGTGGGGTTGTGCGGAATGTAAGTGGAGGAGGAGAGGAAGGGGGGAACAAGGCCTACATGCAGAGTTGTGAGGTGGAGGTGTGGTGGAGGGTCCGAACTACGCGCGAGGCTGGAGGAGGAGGAGGTTCAGTGTGGGGAGAAACAAAGGAGGAGGAAAGTGGAGGGAGGTGGGAATGGAGGTCACATGATGTGGAAACGCTGCACACGAGATGGAGGCAAGGAGATGGTGTGGAGGAGGAAATGGCAGGTGGTGGCATCCTGGTGGGGGATGGGTGGCCGACCACTATTGTTTCAAATTTTTTATTTTAAATTTTTTGAATAGAGTGGGTTTTTTCAATAGTTTTGGGAGAGGGAGGTCTTGGGTTCAAACCCCCTCCCCTCCTTTTTTATTTTTCAACAATTTCTGGGCATTCTTGAGCAGAGGAAAGGGAGGGGGTTGGGGTTCAAATCCTAGGGCCCACGAATGGCCATGCATAGGCCTATATACTTAGCCAAACTCAGAAGTTTAATTCTCTAAAGGAGCCTGGAGGCTTGGGCCTGGTGCCCAAGAGGGGTTCAAATACCCTCCCCTTTGAATTTTTTACACAGGAAATTAAACAAATTCACACCAGCCAGCAAAAGGAACCAACAACCAATATCACAACTGAACCATCACTAAAACAACCATTGGAAAAAAGAAAACCATGAGCCAGGAAAGAGGAAAAATCTTTTCATTTTCAGGAAGAAAGCAACACAGTCACCATTTTTTTGAATAACCAACAATTTTTTTTGAATTGGGAATGATGGGTGGTTACCTACACTCTATGGTTGGGGATGGAGTATGTCATAGCCTAACATGGAAACCCTCCATTGATGTTTTCTGGAACCCCTCATCTACCATGGTTTCTTGAGTCACAGAGCTCCCTCTCCCTTTGGCCAAAATGCCAAAATGACTTGAGAGAGGGGAGAGGGAGGGTTTTGTATTTTTTATTTTTTCAAAAGATTAAATTTACAAATTTTTCATGAGGGAGGATGCGTGTCACTCCCTTGATTTCCCCAATTTTCTTCATTTTTTATTGTTTTTAGAATATTATGCCACGTCAAAGTTTGACTTTGACTTTGACTTTTGACCATGACTGTGTTGACTTATCCAAAAAAATGTTGTCAGATGAGACGGGGTCGGAAATGGACATAGAGCACGTCGTTGGAAAGGTCTCGACGAGATCGTAGATAATATGTGGTCACCAACCTGAAATAATTCCACCTCAACCTTCAATTTCAGCTCAGAACAATTATCACTTAAAGGCCTTGACTTGGAGGTGGGCCCACATGACACCCAATCTTGTGAGAGTTGCCACATCGCCATACAATATCCAATTGAGGAAAATGAAGTACCTTTGGAAAGGTATTGAAGATTAATTCGACAAGGTGGCCATAGATTTGTGTCTTGGGGCCATTAATGGTTTTTTTATCTGTCATGAAACACCGCTATGTGAGCTGGTTGCCCCCCTTTGCCCGAAATAATTGACAAACTTGTGACTACTCTAACCGGACCATATTAGGTCAGAATGAGGAAAATGAGGAGCCGTTGGAAAGCTATATGAGTTCATTATAGTGTGGAATCATTGAATCTCTAATTTAAAACTCTTTAACAACAATTTTGTAACCCCGAAGCATTGCAACCAATCTGGTGTCCAAAAGTGGTCATGAACTTGTGAAGGCTCGTTCTCACCAACCGAGGGTCGAAACCAAGCATGGGATATACCGATGGAAATTTATCACATTTACTTACACCATGCTTATGTTTTATTTTCCTTTTAAAACAACAATCGTAACAGTATCAAACCATGAAGTCACAACTATTGGTTTTGGCCATTCAAGTGACGCTATCTTTGCATCCTCCGTAGGGGGCTCATACAGACTTAGAATCGGGCCCATGATAGCCCGTTGGAAAGATTTTCCCGATCCCTAAAATATGGAAGAATTTTGTTTCCAAAAAGTTGACCAGAATTAATTTTATTATTTTCGAAAGGACCCTGTCCCCACGGGACCTGCCTAGTGCAAGGCGAAAGGGGCCAACGATAAAATTTTTGCAAACAACATGCTTAGCTCATCAAATATGAACTAAAAAGTCTTGATATGAGGAATTATGATGTGGGAGGGTTTCAAACCTCAAAAATTACCCCGAGAAGGCATCCCCTGGGGGGAAAAGAACATGGTCCCATGTCAAGCCAAGCAAGGTCGAGATATACTCGTTTGGGTACCATTTAATATGTTGATGGACATAATGATGATCATGGTTGTTATACGGTTTCCCATAAGGTGATAGTAGAGTAGTAAAAACCATGAATTTGATATCCATTTGACCTCACTATCCCCCAACTAACTATGGAAGCACTAACCCAATTGAATGCAACAAATTTGAACTGACCTGGACTATTTCCAACTAACTTGACCTTGTTCTTGTTGGGAAACATGCCACATTTTTTCCTCATTTTTTGTGTTGCCTCATTTTTTCGTGTCCATTGTTGGGTGGTTTTTCGGCACATGGTTTTTTGCCGAAGGTTTTCTATTTCCGGTTAAGGAATTAGGGTTGTTGACTAATCCAAGTCATTCAGTTAGGGTTTTGGATGTCGCTGAATATATATTGTATTGTAAAAAATGTATCACTATGAATGAATATAGAATATGCTGGTTTTCCTAGTTTGGGTTTCCAGGGGAAAAATCTTTGTGTAATGTTTGTATTTTCCATTGTATCTTTTCTGTTCTTTAATGAAAATACGTTTGCAATAAATATTGTACAAGGTTAAAATCTATAGTTCCCTGATACTCTTTAGTGCCTGATAATTCTTTACATACTTAGATCACAACCCTCTGAAGGTAGCTAACTGATACTCTTTCAAGGGAATAGACCATAGTAACTATGAACCCTTGAACTGTCTTTAGTTGGAACCATAGCACATTCCAGATTTTGTGGAGGAATGAAGGTGTTAAACACCATGTTGAGACAAAAGCATATTTTTGGGTCAACACCCCCCTAAAGTGTGAGGTCAAAAGAGAAATTGATTGTCGAAACACTTTACAATTTCTTCAATGCAAGGGTGTTGGAGTGGGATAACTTGGTAGAAGCTGCAAACAACCATCAAACCATATTAATATATGTTTCATCCCCGAGGTAGGCATACCTATTCTTGGAATACAAATGACTCAAAGCATGGTTGTCGACCAATACACTACAGATCCATGAGAATATTGACTAAGTATATGGCCACCAAACATACAATGTGGATCCATATGACTCGATCAAGTTGTAGCCACGAGATTTTACATAGTGGAGATACAATATGAAAAAAAAACATAGCCACATACCAATACAAAGTGGATCTATGTAACAATGTATATCAGTAAGTTTCAAACTCCATTGCAACCTGGGTTAGTCAGATAACATTTGGTAGATGCAAAATATGTCCACAAGGTATTCATATCGATCCTGACCCAATACGATTCTAACCATGTGAATACATGTGCTGATGTCAAACATGGTAGAAAACACTTGATTACCGGTCATTGATGTTAACCATTAACAAGTATGAGGGAAATCACCTTTGATATCAATGACTCTCAAGGTACCCCAGTATAACCCAACGGGTGCAAATTTGTGAGCTGAAGTCAAACAATCATGGAATCATTCGATCAGAGGCCAATGATGTTAACCCATTATTGAAAGCGAGGAGACCTGCCATTGAGGCATGCAGGTTCCAAGGTGCTAATTGGTTTCTAAGTATAATTCATGGATGATGTGCTGAATTCGATAAGAAAAGAATCATCGAAGGAGGGTATTTATGGATCCCCCATCATCGACATGAAGCTGACATAGGATAGTGATTTAAGATGAAATATCATATGTGAATAGATTGAGACAAGTATGAATACTGCAGAGTAGTTTATACTTCCCTTGAAAATTGCATGGCACGACAATTGACTTGGTAGCATTGAATCAACGATGTAAGGATCCAAACATAATGTGATGATCTCCATAGTGTAACGACAACCAAAGGTTCTCTTTGAAGGAAAAGAGTATAACAACCTATAGTGCGATGACAACCAAAGGTTCTCTTTGAAGGAAAATATTATAACAACCTAGAGTGTGACAACAACCAAAGGTTCTCTTTGAATAAGAAAGTATGATGACACATGTACATCAAATGACTCAGATACAAGAAGATTTCCCAATTGTACAACATAACATAGACAGGTTCCATGTTCAAGGGCGACAACAAAACATGCCATAAAGGTTTCATTAAACTTGGCCTACTTCCCAA
>SNQJ01S0000476.1:210431-224464 GCA_010110895.2 Picea sitchensis | reverse complement strand
ACGAGCTTGAGGAGGATAACAAGTGCTCGGTATAAGATCATCCTTCGAATGATTCCTTCAGATTATTTTTAACAAACCCTAGGAAGGAGTGGTTCGGTCCCACATAGGACTTTCAATCTATGTTTTACGAGTCCAAAGAAAGTAAACTCGGTGGTTTTTCATGTTTATAGAGTTTGAAAAACACTTAAAGGAAACTCCCAGATGGATTTTTTTTCATAAGTTTAGTCTCCCAATCCCGAAAAAATTTAAAATAATACTTAGGAGAACTCTCCTAACCAGATGACCAAGGTATTTCTTTTTTGTAAAGTAGTTTTATGAGACCGAAAAAGAGATAAACTATTGATCAATAGATGTGATTTATAATTCACTTTAATGAGCATGAAAGACAACAAGATCGCTCGACAATATTTTCATGTTTAGAGAGTCCGAAAAGAGATTAAAGGAAACTCTAGGTGGTTCCTTTTTCATATAACCTTTATGAGTCCAGAAAAGTGATAAAAGTATACTTGATCACACTCTCATGTATTTACGAGCACGAGAAAGAAAAAATATTAAGCTCAGAATTGGCTTCATTTTTACACAAGATTGAAAAAAAATTAAACTATGCTTCTAATTGCCCAATGTAATTGCCAAAGGTTTTGAGTGATACCCATGGGTGGTTAGTACTCTTCCCCCAACTTGAGAAGTTAACAACTTAACTCCAGAATGATAATCAAAGGCTGGAGACATGCCTCCCCAAGCTTCATTTCATTCGTCGACTTTGAGGTTGTCACCAATTTATGTACCATATGGATAAAAAGGATAAGGGTGGATGAAATGAAGGTTCAATTACGAGACCTAGTTAAAGACTTGACTCAATGGGAGAGGTGAATATTTCATTTTTTAATGAGATTGACACAAGAAAATAAATATGCTCATAGGAGGTTTTCATTTTCACACAATATTGAAACTAGAAAAACTATGCTTGGGAAGGAAACTGGGTTCAATCTTGCCACCGAGAGAGAAAAACTATGCTTGTAACTCCAAGTTCAATCCCTAGATCTCTCTTTCATTTTTTAATGAGATTGTTGCAGAGAGGAAAACTATGCTTGAAACCTTTCCTTGATCATGGCTTCCAAGAGGACAATTCTCTGGAAAGATTGAATTTCAAGGTACAAACATCAACCATGTCTTCTAGGAGATCTTCACTAGAAGGAATAAAAGTATTTTGGAAGGAATACTTGTCGATGGCCTCGATACGGGTAGGGAGATATGGATCTAATATCCCTATCAAATATATTACCATGTCAAATATTGAATCTAAGTTAGGATAAGGGAGATAATCTCTCTCGTTTTTAGTTGAGTGCATGGGACAGGTCATTATATAATTGACCTGCGATGGGGTGGACATCGGTGGAATGTATGGACCATTCAGGGAAGGTGGATGGTTGAGAATAAGATGAGGGTCAATGAATGAAATCTATTCAATCATTACTATGTTTCGATTGTGAGGGAAACATATCACTCAAAAGAGAGTGGACACAAAATCTCTCATAGCATAGACATAGTCTCACCCAAGGAGCAGGTTAAAATCCAAGGGGTCATGAACTAACATCACATCGACGTAGACCATTTTTGCTCCCAAAGTAATAAAAAACTAAGGAAGGATCCCTAAAGGTTGGCTAACTCTTTTGTCAAAGTTTAACAGATTATGAGTCGCCGACGCAAGCTGTGCGAAACCAAAATCTTGCCATTAATTCACGAATAATATGCTAATAGAAGCACCTTCGTCTATTATAGTGTTAGGAATATTCCTATCAGAAACCTGCACGGTGATTTGGAATGTGCGTAAGAAGGAAGACACAATTATTTCAAATGATTCCAATCAATATAAATCATCTGATTGCTTGAAGGGGGTTCCATTGGGATGGGCGGAGTTCCCCCTTGTCTAGGTGAATCAGTATTAACAAGGTAGACCTGAGCGACATATTCACTCTTTCAATGAGAGTTGGATCGACCAATGATCAACTAAGAGTGACCACTTGAGCTGCACTCCTTAAGGGAGGAGTGGGATTGATCGATGATGGACTTAGATTGACCACTTTGGGTTCACTCTTTAGATGAAGAGTGGGGTTCACCAGTGATAGAACCAAATAAACTACTTGAGTTACTAGTTCAACTAAGGATGAAACTAGATTGACTACCCGATCACTAGACTGACTGAGGATGGAACCAGATTAACCATTCCATCAACTAATGACTAGTTGGGAGAGATATTACGATAACCAATTGGAAGTTGAAGATTTTCCAAAAGATAAGAATCCTCATCCATATGAGGAAAAAGTTGAGAGTGATGATCATCTTTGCATAACATACACATAAATTTGACGGTTCTATTCTTCTCACCCACCTTAACGTCAATAGTTTATGGGGTGTCACCAACATGGCCATCAGGGGTTGATGACATGGAAGACCACATTTCTAAGACCTTGGGGAGACCAGGGAAATTCCTCAGAAATTTGTCAGCCTTACAAAGCCTGCAAGAGAATTTGGGTTTAGCTTTCTTTGTTTTAGACTTTTTAACTTTATCAACAATCCAAGTACAATTAACAATAGCTAGTGTTTTGGATCCAATATGACCTGATGAGGTTGGAGGCTTGGTCTCTTTTTTATTCTTCTTCTTCTCCTTCCATTTCTTCTTCTTCTTATCAACTTGGCTACTTGATTTAGAGATTTCACTAGGAAAAGAAGGAGAAAGGGAAGGAGACCCGATGTGTGAAGAAGGAGAAAGGTTGAGATGAGGTTGATTTGTGGGTGGTGTGCTTACATTCGAAGCATTGGGTGTGTTTGGAGCACTAGGAAAAGTCGAGATCACCAGAGTGGGGAACAACCAAACTAGTAACCCGATGGGGAGTCCCAGAATATTCAATGTAGCAATGCTTGAAGGACCAATGTTTCCAAAAGAAGGAAAGGAGAAAGGTTCCCTAGGAAAAGGGTTCCTTCGTTGGTACTCCTAGGAACTGATGCCATTGAAACTGACTTGACCTAAGGTCCACTAGGGAAAACAAAAAACACACGCTAAAAATATAAGAAGAAAAAGATCAAAAAAATCTTCCCATAATGAAACCACTTGTTGGTGATGAAATATAACGTCACGAGTTCAATATAGGAAGGGGATGGGATAGAGCGGGTGTATCAGTTATGTTTGAGACCTACGTAATGGACTTACACCATTGTGCAAGTTCCCACACATTTTTACCCATGGGTTTACCCTCCAAGGAGCTCGATTGAGTTTGACCAATGTATAACCTAGGTATGGTGAAGACTCTCCTTCACCATCACCTTCTGTATCAACCCTACAGATATAGGCCACTAATGTTACCAACTCACAGTCAGCCTCCGGGTAGGTACAATCGATAGTCAGGATCAAACATATGGGCAGGATAACAAGTCCAAAATTCTTCAAGAGAACTAAATACAAGTGGAATAGAAGACTAATGAGGACCTCGAACATATTTGATATTCATGAAGCTCCGAGACCAAATGAATCCAGTTGTTTCTCAAGAAGAATCCCCAATATACGATCTTTGCGCTACGTGGGTTAAGATTCAGAGGGGAAATCTTCCTTTTTCTCCCACACATGACATTATGTTTAACCTTTGTGTGAGAGGGGGATCTTGGCTATTCTTATGCGAACAATTGGATTTACTACTCACTAGCACAATATTCTATGTTTGTCTTATGGCTTTGGAAAAATATCGTCATAACTTATTCCAAATCCATACACTTTAAGCCACTGTAGGTTTGCTAATAGATAATATAAAATTGTCTGATCAATTTTATAAGCGATTCATTTTAAGGTTGTTGTTTACTCAAGGGTGTGAAAGAGAAAATTATGATGTTATAGACTCAACTCCAAAAGAATGAAAAATAATGAAATCAAACAATTTTTCTTCAATGAATCCTACATACAGGATGGAGAAGAGGTTCAAATTTCTTTAACAAAAACACCCAATTCCCAAATTCAGTCTACATATCTACACTAACTAAAAGAAAGAATGCAACTATCTTCTTTGTTTGACTCTAATATATAAAGAAAACAGATGCAAATACTTTAACAGTTCATTACTTTCAATCAAAATGAAAGAGTTGAATGCAGATACAAAAGACACGAAGAAAAAAGGGTTTCAAACAAAACATGCACTCAAAGGCTAAAGAGAACTAACGAGAACTGGAAGAAACAAAAATGTTAACTCCTTCAATAAATGACTCTACAATCGAAAAATTTTCAAGGGATACAATAAAGTTCAGAGAAGAATCCAAAAAACGATAGGGAGAAAGAGAAATCACTCAATTGTCTTGAAAAAGCAAGCAGCAAGAAAGAGCAATCAAAGCTAGATTGTGGTAAGCATAACGTCTCAAATCGTTCAAAAAGGAAAGATTTGAAAAGTAACTTGATGACTATGTGTTTTGCTTATTTTTTCGATGCCCAAACCCCTTTTTGCACATGGAAGTCATATAGTATATGCCTTTATTTAGCTCTTTTCAAAGGTATTATCAGGTTTTGTGCATCAATTTTCCATGGGACAACATGAGGTATGTGTAATCATTGTTTTGTGATGATTTTATGCTAATTTATATTCAATTGAGTGATTATGATTTCTTAACATTTCTCGTTTTCTTGCAATGGGACAAAAAATTGATCCATCCCTCCATCCATTCTTTCGTCCGGTCCTCCATCCTACCATTTTCCAGGAAATAAACTTCGATATGAATTTGTGGGAGGATGAAGTTGAATCATACAAATCTGGCACATGGGTTTTGTGCCTAATATGCCCAATTAGGTCTAAAGTGGGTTGTTTCCTGGAATTGTGGATGGATTGAGAGCAGTTTGTGGTCCCCGATATGGAGTCCAGACCTCCATCCAACACTCCATTTGACACTCGAAGCGCAGTGGAGTTGGCGGTTAGCATATCAGTGGCCTTCTATGGAAGAATTGGAAACATGGGTTTTGTACCTTCTCATGCCCTCTAGTTATGGAGCTCATCACATTTAAATTTGAGCAGTTGAACTGACTTCTATTTAGAGCGCATGAAGTTGTTGAAGAGATACAATTTGTTATTAGATTTTAGTGAATTTATGTTTTAGAGAGAGCGTCAATCCTTTCAAGTGGTCGACCTCTCAGCTATGTACAAAATCTATAAATACTTATTGTTCTATGCCACCAAAGACATGATTTTATATATACAACCTCTATCTTGAATTACTTTGTAAAAAATTTGTTTTTGATGTTAATAAAAATGTTATGCTAAGTTTGTGACTGAAACCTGCGTTGGAGTAGTGCCACGACTGTCTGGGGGGCCCACCGGTGGTCTGGGTAACTTGTTTATATTGTTGTATATTTACCTTTTCACATCTAACTCTCATTACTTTCTAATTCACAGGTTTCTTGCTGAATTGTATTACTATCAGTATGTGTATTTTTGTGTATATTTCTTTATCTAATTTGCAGGTTACTTGGTGAAGTGTATTACTATGTATATTTGTTTATATTTTCATGCAGGTTGTTTTTTAATAATTGATATATGTTCATGTATTACTATGTATATTTGTTTATATTTTCATGCAGGTTGTTTTTTAATAATTGATATATGTTCATAGTTATCTCATTATACAATCATATATTTCTTTCCTTGTTTCATGAACTATAGATTAATTCACAACTTGGTTATTTAGGCAATATCTATATCAACTACATCTACTTTATTAAATTACGAATTTTGATTACTTCTTATACATTTACATAAATGGTTAACTTTATTTCCAGCACTAGAGTGATAGAATAGGAGTTGATTTCGAATCTTTTTGTACAAAGTTTATAGACTGTGTTAATTCTGAGTAATTGTGAGTTTTTGAAGAGGTGCTTTAAGAATAAAGTTCACTATAAAGAATTGCTTTTTAATGATAGTTTTCTTTATGAGTTCACTGGCCATGAACATAGGTTTTTTTTAAAGAAAGATAGTTTTCTTTATGAGTTCACTGGCCATGAACATAGGTGGTTTTTAAAGAAAGATAGTTTTCTTTTATTCAATATTTGTTCACTTAGAATAATGAATTTATCATTCCTAGTTGTGGATTAATTTGTAAATTTAAAGTAAAGCTCTCCATTATTTGAGTTTATTAGATTATATTAGATTGGGCTAGATTAAATATTTAGACCTGCACATACAGTGCGTCACTGCCAGGGAGGTGCTAAAGGGATTAGAGCTTAGGTAGGTAGGTTGATTTCAATTACACAACAAGGGGGAGGATAAAATTTAAGATGAGAGGTAAGAACCTGCGCATCAATTTTGGTGGATTGCTCCAAAGCCTTGTTGTTCCCTTTCTGCAAGAGTGTTTACTTTTTCTGCAAGTTTTCTTACTTTTCTCAGTGTGTTTACTTTTCTCAGTGTGTTTACTTTCTTGAAATATAATTTCTTGCAAGCGTGTTTATTTTCCTGCAAAAGTGTGTTTTATCTTTCCTGTAAGGTGTGTTTACTTTTCCACAATTTATTTTTCCTGCCAGTGTGGTTATTTTATTGCAAGAGTGCTTTCTTTTATTTCTTTTACGCAAGTTTTATTTATTTCACGCAAGTGTTCTTCCCTTTTCGCAAAGTGTGTTTATTTTTCCTTCTAGTGTGTTTACTTTCATACATGTGTGAGTTTGATTTCATTCCTACAATCGTATTTTATTTTGTGCCTTGATTTATTTACTGCAAGTGTGATTTATTTTATGCAAGAGTGGTATGTTTGGTTTGCGCAAATCTGCTTTACACTACTACATATGACCAAATTTGCCACCATTTTTCATTTCTATTGCCAGACATATCTATCGCACTTTCCACGAAAGCAAAGACTATTTTTTGTGGAACTTTTTTCATCGTTATATCCACGAACTAGTTATTCATGGAAACAATGATGAAATAAGCCCTCCACATTTCATTATCCTCAAGATAGGTTTACCTTATAAAGCATGGAAATAGGAAAGAAACTTCGTCACAATAGGGATGAAAAACCGTTCCAAAGTAAAAAACTTACCAACAGATTATGACGCAGATGCCATACGTGCAACGAAAAAGTGTGGAAATTTGCGCTGAAAAAGCGTGGCAATAGCAACGCAAATGTTTGGTAGAGAAAAAAGTTACGACACAGATGCTATATGTGTGACACAAAACCATGGCAAAGTGCGATGAACTTTCGTCGATATTGCCACGCTTCCTTTAGGTTTAAAAAAAAATGGAAACTGAAAAGATGGATGTTGGGATTCGTGATTGACCCATACTCAATATTTTCATGTGTGATTGACCCTTCAAAGGGTTTCTTATGTGAGAAGGGCTTATCAGAGGGGGTTTTGGGACTTATTAGGTGTCTTTCTTAGTGGACCAAAAGGGAAACCCAAGGCACCTTGGGATGAAAGGGAGGATAAAATACATTCCCTTTAATGAATGGTTTTAATTGAGATATTGGGGCTCTGAACTAGAGGTCAAAAACAATTTTGTAGGGGTATTCCAGGGGGACAATATGGGAGATGTGTTTTTTTTAAAACTATCACTATGCTTGTGAGAGTGGTCCAACCCTTTACTTATCCACTTCAATGCACTCACAACCAATAATCTATATTAATATAGACTTGTCACAATAATTACCTTGAATATCAAATTTAACCTATTAATGTGAAGGGATAATCACAACATGAGGATAAAGGAATTCACACCCTTTAGACAACTATGTTTGTATATTTTTGGATGAGGAACTTGTAGCCTTGTGGTTGAGTCATTCCCTTACCAAAAAAATGAAGTTTACTCACACTCATATGAACGAAAGAAATCAAAGTTGTTCCCACGAAAAAAGTTGCAACGCTTCGAAAGAATGGTAGATCACAACAATGGAGCACTTGTTTAAACAAAGACACTTACACCTATTCAAGTAAAGGTAACTCACCCTATTCAAATGAAGGTACATGATACCATATAAATGAAGAGAAATGGAAATGTTTAACTCTAAGGGTAGTTCACACCAAATCAAGTTAGTGTGATCATAATGTTTTGAAACGAAGGGTGATCACACTACTCTAGGTGATAGTTTCTCACACCACCCTAAATGAAGGATGATTGCACTTGTTGAAGTCGAGGTACTCACATTAATGCCAACAAATGGTAACACATACCACTATAAATGAGTAGGAATCACACATGATGAAGGGGAGATAGAAAATATTTCACTTGGAGTAATGCAATTTGGTGGGAAGTAGAATAACTAGTAGTATATGTTATAGTATTAATTTCCTCCCTACATGCYAGAAGGGAATCCAATAGAAGATGAAATTCAAAATACATTTCTTGCTCAGGATTTAGGAAATTTTTTAGGGTCTTCACATGGAATATAGGAGAAAACATGCGATGATAGTCGTTGGTCATTTATAATGCAACAAGCGATGATCCCTGCAACCTTCTAGATTTGAAAAGTTATGAAGAGGTAAGTGAGGGATCATCTCCCACCATGATTTTATAATTATTATGTAGTGGGGTATATTGAAAGGAATTAATTATATCCTCACTGTTGGGTACGGTATATCGTCTAGATTTACCACCTAATACATTTGATTTGTCAACCCAGGGGCCTGAATGTTTTACAGGCTACCGTGCATTGTATGTGCAGACTATGCTTCTTTTAATATTGATCATGTAAGTAAACAATCATTGCAGTAAAATAAATAACAGAAACTAGATTACTAGTGATTAAACATAAATAACTGTAACATTCAAATGAAGCAGGATAACTGTAAATGAAGCAGAACACACATATCTAACATATTCTACAAAAAACCACAATAGAAATATATATAAAACGAAAACACCTGACTAGAAGAGCGGGCCCAACTCCCCGATCAGGGCTACGGTGAACTAACTGCCACGAAAACTCATAAGAAATACGATTTTCATTAAATAAAATGAGATTACATAGGTTGTAGTCTTGATATAGGAAAACCCCTAGCTAGCTAACTAATTGGCTAATCCCTTCTCTATCTATGTTCGACCTTTTATACAATTCGTGGAGAACAGAGCATCCCAATATTAGGGTAACAACTCTTCCTAAAAATACATGAAGGCTGAACCAATTAACATAACATAATGTTGGACCATGGAACAAGTCCTCTTTTGCACCTTCAACCCGTAGACTACGCTGCATCCTTGATCGCATCATCTTGCCAGACTACGTTTGCTTTGTTCCTGCGAGATTTCAGATATTAGTGATTCTCTTTGGTAAACCCCCAACCAATCTCTAACGTTTTTGAACTAATACACACAATGAAATAATAGAGGTGCATTCTTACCCTTGTGGTTACACACATCTCCCCCAAACTTTAGTCACGTGCACATCCTCGTGCAAACCGTCACTTTCAAAGATCTGGGTTGGAACCTTGATACTGGGCCTAAAGTTCTGGCTATGTCATATGCCTCAGCCATATTCAAGGATGATTTTAAGGATGGAAATTTATTTTAAAATGTAGAAACCTTGGCGAATATTAGTAATCCTTCATATGCCAACTATAAATGATTGGCGATATTTTTGTAAAAATATTCAAATTTCTAAGGATTTTATATAGCTTTTATAAAATTTTGGCGATTTTTAAGGTAAAATAATTTTTTCATATAGAATTTGGGCGAATCATTTTTAAAATAGCGAATCTCGGTTTTGGAAAATACATGGAAAATTAGCCCATGTGCGAAATTTAGCCCCTAAAATCATCCCTAGCCATATTTGTCCCTAGAAACTTATATCCCCCAGTCAATATTATATGCTTCCACCATTCTCTCTGGACCTCATAATTAGATTGATATTGATCAAGTGGAATCCAAATGACGGGGAATGAAAATCTCAAACCTAGCCATCGAACCCCACAAAACCTCATACATGCTATATACCTGGATATTCTTTCCATGGCTCTGCGAAAATTGGGAGCCCCAAATGCTTCCCGTTCCCTGACAACAGGTGGTGATAAATCCCATCTATGGTCACAGTTTTCAAGTTCCTCTTCCTTGCAATAGGTCAAATGTTTTATGCAAAGCTCAACATTCCATTGCTGTGTAGTTTCCATATTCTGTGGCCAATTAGGAATCCGTATGAAATAGTTATGTTTGTGGATGATCTGTTCAACTTGAAAGTTATCCATTCTAACCTGAAGGGGTTTGTGTACCTGATTTTCCTCGAAATAATTAAGTGCCTTCTTCCACTTCACCTAGTTAATGGTGTAGGAAAGAAAGTCCCTCAATTGGACATCTCCCACATGAGGAACTGGATTGAATTTTTTATCATCTCTTAGTAGGTAGTTGTGCATGTACAGTTCAAACATGAGATGTTGTGTGAGGATGTCATAACTTTTCAAGGTCCTAAGAAACTGCATAGGGTATTTAATATTATAAACCATCTCCTGGTGAATACATTCTAGACAGAAAAATAAATACTATTCATGAAGCAAAAATGCATAGCTGAGAGAAGGGGAGCGACACATTACTACCTGCTGGGTGATATCATACATCTCCTATTTTTCATATCTTAACCTCTGTATCTATGCCTCCATCTATGTAATCTTTTCCTTCTATTTCTCTCCCTTGTTCTTCTCTTCTTCCAACTTTTCCTCATAGTCAACAACGACTCTAGTAGCCCACTCCCTTATGTCTTTCAATGTCCTTAGGTGCACTGAAGAAGGGATAACTCCTATCCAAAACTGGGCTACAATTTTATTCCACTTATGTATCTCGGCTTTCAACAAAACTACCTAAGCTTTAGTTGTATTTTTCATTGCCTCAGCTTGAGTAGATGTTGTTACTGTGGAAGTGTGCAAAATAGGATCAGTCTGAGTGACTGCTGATACTATAGAGGAGTGCAATATAGGCTCGGTCTGAGTAGCTATTGTATGCAACACCAACTCAGTTTGAGTAGCTGCTATTACTTTGGGAGTATCGACGGTTTGAGTAGCTGCTGATACTGTGGGAGTATCGACAGTTTGGGTAGCTACTGAAATAGTCTCCTTGACATTTATCCTCATTGCTTCCTTGGCAATTCTTTTGTATCTTCGTGATTGTTTCTTTAGGTGAAGCACCTTCTTATTTAGCTTGGAATTATCAATCATGAATTTCAAAATTTTTCTAAAGGTTTACCTATAACGTTCCTAAATAGGGGTTCTTCTCCTTGCATAAAATTCGACAAATTCTTGTTTGACAGGAATTTCTTCAGCCAATCCCCTAGGAGGAACCTCATTCTGAGCTTCATTTCCTGCAACCTCTATGCCTGGCTCTTGTTGAAATTGCACTTCTCCTAGAGTAGAAACACCCACCTCTGGTTCAGGGTTTTCGGGAGTAGCATGCTCTGACGCTAGTTCTTGTGTAACAACATCATTCATTTCTTGTTCACAATATGAAGTAGTTGTTGTGTCTTCAAAAATAGGGTTTTCAGGAATGCCTTGTTCTGATGCTAGTTCTTGTGTTACAACATCAGTCATTACCTCCTCACCGATGGGAGGAGTAGCTACACCATCTTCACTGAAAGGAAATTTAGAATGTTCTGGTGCTGGTTCTTGTGTAACATTGTCAGTTACCTCTTGTTCATAGATTGGAGGAGTAGCAACATTCCTCTCCTTCTCATCAGATGAAGGGGTATTAAGATCCATCTCATGATCATTTGTGGGTGGAATAGCAACATCTCTTTATTTTTCATCTGTCGAGGGAGT
Organism: Picea sitchensis; assembly: GCA_010110895.2. Lineage (NCBI taxonomy): Eukaryota > Viridiplantae > Streptophyta > Pinopsida > Pinales > Pinaceae > Picea > Picea sitchensis. The sequence continues at coordinate 212,715 of SNQJ01S0000476.1, read as the reverse complement.
AGAAACATCTCTTTCTTGTTCATTTGTTGAGGGAGTAGCAACATCTCTTTCTTGTTGAGGAAAATGGTTTTGAGGAATAAAATCCTCGACTTCCTCTTCTTCTGAATCCAGGTTAATGACCTACCTCATTCCCCCAACTGATCTAACTTCCATTGATGGTTTCCCGGTTTCCTCATCTTCGTTCAAGGATGATTCCTGTGTATCAACACCTGTTATCTTCCCTTCTACAATAGTTTCAGCAACCTCTTCTAACTTTCTCATCCCTTCTCTCTCTGCTAGGGTTTCTGCTACTTCTGGGATAAGTTCTGCCAATTCCTCTTCTGAGAGTCTTATGAACTGTGGCCAAATCATAGGGATTTGCTCTAGTGCATGGATGACTAGTAGATTCACAAGGCCATGATTTGTGATGGTTTTAAGTGGTTGGCGTGAGTGTTGAGCTTCTCGTGCCATCCGCTGAACGTTATTACACAGAAAATAGGGCATGTTTATGTGTTGTTGGAAACACAGAGATGTGAGAAATTTGAGATGATATTTGTAAATGGTAGAGGGGAGAAATTCGCATGTAACATACCTTATGATGAACAGTGCTACATAGACACATGGAGGTGGCAGAGAATTCCTTTCATATCCTTTCACTTTCAGCTTTACTTCTTCACCTTCACGCAGAAATAACTCTGGAAATTCTAGGATAGGTGTTTTCCGGAAAAACCATCGCTGACCAGATATTGGAAACCCACTAGCTACTGCAATGGTTTACTCCATGACTTTGATTTTTAATCCATGGACCGTGGAGGAGTGGCCGTCCAAATTTTGGGTGAATTCTGCTATAATGTCTGCATCAAATCCCTTTAAACTCTCGAAATACACGTCGCAACCTGCATTCTGGAAAATTTGTGAGACTTTCGAATTTCGAAGAACCTGTGTAGTATTTGCTAGCTCATACCTTACTACTCCACCAACCATTCTATTTCGTCGAGTGTGCCTGCTCGAGGAGTACCGATGACCAGTTCAGGAGAAACAACATGCAAAACAGTTTAGAGGAAAATGTGTTGTGGAAAGAGTCTTGGATTTTTTTTTTTTAAATTATATGATGTGGCAGGTAAGTAATGATGACAATATGACAATGCATTTAATAGCTTGGCATATGATTAACGGTTTTCCAGGTGTATCCAATCCCTCTGCGTACAACATCGTCAGAAATTTTTAAGTAATGATTACGGAATCATGTGATTAAAGAGGGTAATGATGACTCTTTGGGAAAAGACATAAAATCTCCCCCAAACTTAAAGTTAAGACCATCCTCGGGCGTGAATTCCTATGCCATGTGTAATAGTACCCAAATACATTAAAGTTGGTTGAGGACATACTTGGTGACTCACTTGTTATGGAGAAGCATCATAGTAAGAATATCGTCGTCTGTAGTCGCGAAATATGACATCGATTCGAGCAGAGACATCAGAAGTGATGGTAGCTGAAATATCAGTATCCATGTTGGCGGGAGTGTAGACGAGTAACTGCAACCACAGTAGTAGCGGTAGGAGTAGCGACACCAGAGAGTAGTGGCGACTGGAGCAGCAACAACCCTAAGAGTAGCGGCGACTGGAGTGGCAGCACCCCAAAGTAACGACATTTGGTACAATGACGATTTTAAGGTAATGACACCCGGAGTAGCAACGACTGGAGTAGCGACAACCAAAGTAGCGGAAATAACATTAACGACATCTCTTATAGAGACGATTTTGAAGTAATGACACCTAGAGTAGCGACAACCAGAGTAAAGACAACATGAGTAGCGACATCTACAGTAACGAAATCTCGTACAACGACAATTTTGAAGTAACAACACCCAGAGTAGTGACGATAGGAGTAGCGAAAGCTACAGTAACGACATCTCGTACAATGACGATTTTGAAGTATTGACACCCGGAGTATCGACAACTAGATTTTCAATAACAGGAGTAGTGACAACTACAGTAACGACATCTCATATAACGATAATTTTGAAGCAATGATACCAGAGTAGTGACAACAGGAGTAACGACATCTCGTACATCGACGATTTTGAAGTAACGGAACCGAAGTACAAAATTGGGTCCACTTGTCGATCTAGTGGTAGTTTTTGAACCAATCACACATTTTCCCCATTGTCAAATTGGCGAGATGGAATTTTATCTCGATTGTGTGAATATTTATGCTTACTTTGAGTTCATTGACATAGTAAATGACAAATATCCATACCTAGTATTGTAATGGATTGATTGGGAATTTGATAATGATGTCATTT
>SNQJ01S0000476.1:174219-200891 GCA_010110895.2 Picea sitchensis | reverse complement strand
AGCAATTCATACCTTTTGTGTATGTGGCACATTATGTAGATCAAAGAATTGCTCCATCTGAAGTATCCATGTGATTGGGTCCTTGCCATCAAACTTCCTCATATTGATCTTAGGAACACGGTTGGTATTCAACCCAAAGTTGGAGTTTCTCCATTCTTGATTCACCTTCCTTGTGTACTCATCATGAATTTCATGGGATACATTTTCACTTTCATGTCTCCTCTCTATTAGGAAATGTTTCAATCTTTCCATGATCTCCCCTTTTAAACCCTCCATCATCTCTCACAGTTCATATTTTGTTACTGTATTCTTTTGTAAATAATTTTTGTCCCTACACATTTCTTCACCTTCATCAATATTCTGTGTAGGATTTTATGGAGGCTTATTTGGTGTAGAAGTTCCCTTTTTGGGTGGCATGTTGGCCAAGTATCACTTTTGAACCTTGATTTTGAGGTGGTTCTTCTAGACAATATTTCTTCTACTGTATCTCCAAAGTTTCATCCCTTATGGGTATGGAGCTTTCTTTTTTGTATTTCTCTGATATTTATTCTCTTCAATGCCATAGGTCTGATCAAAATTGGATGTGCCAAGTGGAATTTATGGTAAATTCCCCACAACTTGTTGATTTTTGGCCTTTCCAGGAGATATCACTTGTATAGCGTGCCCCGCACAAAATAATTGATATAAAATTCTGCGACTTGTACCATAAATACTAAAGACTGTCCACTATCCAATGCAACCAGTCTCACTCAATTTGGATACTCTAGGAATAAGTTATGATTGTTTTACCTGGAACACCTTCTTGAGACTAGTCAATAGGACTAGTCAGATACCCTATCTTCCACAAGGTGTATGTAAAAATGTAAGATGACCCAGAAGATGAAAGTTTTACTAGAGATACCTTACTAATTTATGTGAATATCCTCTAGAGTTAAGGGTCTGAAACGTTACCGAAAGTTTTTGATAGCGAAAATTCCACAATGACTCAGTTCAGGATGATTCCAGAACCCTATCTTGCACAGGCTGTATCTCCGAAAGTATAAGGCCTCAGGAGTTGAAATTTTAACCCAACATACCTTGATCCATCTACTAAATATCCCCCAAGCTGTTCCTTTTGAATCATTGTAGAAAACATGTTATAGAAAAAATTCCAAGGTTTCTCAGATGTAGAAGCAAAACCCCAGGACCTTGAGCTATGATACCATATGTTAAGAACCAAATATCAATATAGAATAGAAAAACCTTAGAATAAGTACTCAACGCCTTGAAAAAGAGATAAATTCAGATAATAAGCCTCTTCAAGGGGGCGACCTCCTTATTCCCACATAAATGTACAATTACAAGATGATTCCAAATGAAAATGTCTCCTTGGTATATATAGGAGACTAGGAGGTATAATTACAAGTAATGGACTAAAGCCAACATAAATAAAATAACATTACTAAAGTAATATGCCCCAATTAAGGGGTAATGAGCCATTATTTAGGGCTTAATAGTGATTTTATTTGTATAATGGTTCGACATACTCCATCAATTCAGTTATAGTGTCATAGTCGACCTTTATGCCATCCATGGAGAATAACCCAAATCCATGTAAGGATGAAGGAGCAAAGCGATACATCCTCCCACTGATGAAGAAATATGTGCCCACTTCAGGTACCTCCTTAGGTTCACATCGTTGCACTAGATGTTTATACCTCAAGGGAAAATCAATGTCACCTATGTTCTCAACATCATAATTACATGACCCTTCGTTGGCAATAAAAAATTGCATGTGTATACAAAATATTTTCCATAACTTTTCAGATCTAGTTAATCTAGAACTGGTAGATCTAGTACAACATGTCTCACTTTCAACCTCTCTTATTATATCTTGATCATCACTCGAGGAAGATAGATCTGACATATACCTATTTGGTGGTACCTACACTCGTTAAAACAAGAAGATAAGTTATCGTGCCAATATACGTTTGTGGTACCAACATAGTTGCATATAGTTGCATATAGTTGCAATATAGTTGCATAAAGTTGCATAAAGTTGCATATAGTTGCATAAGTTGCATAAGTTTCATTGTTGCATAAAGTTGCATATAGTTGCATATTGTCACTAAAAAACATGATAAGTTGCATTGTTGCATAGAGTTGCATACAAAATTGTTGCAATATAGTTGCATATAGTTGCAATATAGTTGCAGTTGCATATAATTGCAATATAGTTGCATATAGTTGCATAGTTGCATATAGTTGCATATAGTTTCATAAGTTGCATATAGTTACAATATAGTTGCATATAGTCACTAAAAAACATGATAATTGCATTGTTGCATATAGTTGCCTAGTTTCATATAGTTGCATAAGAAATTGTTGCAATATAGTTGCATATAGTTGCAATATAGTTGCATAAGTGACAGGGTTGTTGTTTTTATAGAGTTTTGAGCTTCAATCTCTTTTCTCCCATGCATTTCCCTCCTTACCATTTGCACAAGCCCAGTTGGATTGTGTCTTTGTGATGAGTAGTTCATTTATAGTTCATTTATATTTGGACAAGTCCGATGATAAGTTGCATATAGTTGCATAAGTTGCATTTTTGCATAAAGTTGCATATAGTTGCATACAAAATTGTCATATAGTTGCATATAGTTGCGTATAGTTGCATATAGTTGCATAGTTTCATAAGTTGCATTGTTGCATTGTTGCATAAGTTGCATTGTTGCAATATAGTTGCATAAGTTGCATATAGTTGCATAGTTGCATAAGTGACAGGGTTGTTGTGTTTATAGAGTTTTGAGCTTCAATCTCTTTTCTCCCATGCATTTCCCTCCTTACCATTTGCACAAGCCCAGTTGGTTTGTGTCTTTGTGATGAGCAGTTCATTTATAGTTCATTTACATTTGCACAAGTCCGACGATAAGTTGCATATAGTTGCATAAGTTGCATTTTTGCATGTAGTTGCATATAGTTGCATACAAAATTGTCATATAGTTGCATATAGTTGCATAGTTGCATAAGTTGCATATAGTTGCACATAGTTGCATAAGTTGCATTGTTGCATAGCTTCATAAGTTGCATTGTTGCAATATAGTTTCATAGTTGCATAAGTTGCATATAGTTTCATAGTTTCATAAGTGGCAGGGTTGTCATGTTTATAGAGTTTTGAGCTTCAATCATTTTTCTCCCATGCATTTCCCTCCTTACCATTTGCACAAGCCTGGTTGGATTGTGTTTTTGTGATGAGTAGTTCATTTATGTCATTGTTGTGATCTTGTAACTCAATGGTTTAATTCCCCTTAGGAAAAAAAAGGCCTTCAACCTCGTGCACAATGCATTATTCGTTAATATTTCATTCCCAATGTTCCAAAAGCCATACCTATTTCAAGTTTATGAGTTTTATTGTATGTTTTGTACTATGGCTGCATATTGGAGTTCATATTGTATACTGCAATGGCCATGGCCTCTTAGATATGAAAGTTATATTTGGAATCTCCATTGAAGAATTGATCTAGTCCTTGATGCCCATGACCTCATTTCATTATATATTTAATGACCTAACCTCTTGAAAGAAGTGTTGATCATTTGAAGCTGCCATTGTATAAATGTTGCTCACTCTCTTCATTTACCCTTCTTTGCTTGGTAGTCCATGATTTGTGTTGTCAAAGTGTATTAAAATACTATGTGGCCACAAGTTGAGCCCTTGCTTCTCAACTTCATGAGTAAATTCGGGTTCCAAAATCCTTGAGTTGATTGTCTATGTTCGACTAGCACTCAATAGGTTGTTGTGGAAATAAAAAAAAGGATTTAGGGCATGTGTTTGAATCTCAATATTGCATACCTTTTTAGCCTACTCCAAACACAAAACAATATAAGGGAATAGAGGTACTCACCATTCTGTCTGCCATCACGTGTGCCCTCCGTGTACCCTCGACTCAATGCCCTCCATGTGCCCTCGCGGTGTATCTCCTTCGTGTGCCCTCAAATCAATGCCCTCCGTGTTCCCTCTCCTCCCTACACAGTGTGACCTCCGTGTGCCCTCTCCTCCCTACAGAGTGTGCCCTCCGTGTGCCTCCTCCCAGCACAATGATCTCCTTGGTCGTGCGCTCCCCTTAGTCACGTGCACAGTGATCTCCAAATCGATGACAACAATGGGCGGGATCCTCCTAACACATTATGACTCCCAACTATGGTCGCGTGCAACAATGGGCGGGCTCCTAAATATGGTTGCGTGCAGCAATGGGCGGGCTCCTAAATTTACTCTCAAAAAGTTTGTTTTTGCAAGAATAATGAGCAATTCACATAGATTTTCATTTCAAGTTTAATAAAGGCATGGTACATAAATCGTTGACTCAATTCCTTGCAAACATTCTTGCCATTTTTTGGTAACCCTTGGGTTCATGTTTCCTTGTAAATCTTCACAAATGTCATTAAAAAATCTAGGGATCTATTAAGAGAGGTTTGAGTTCACTAAATAATCCATCAAATATTTGTTTCTTTCATAAGTAAGATGGGTGAAAGATAGGTGAGAAAGGGTTTTTTGTTTTTTGATAATGTCTATTTAGTGTTGAATGATATAATGTTTACTTAAATCCCATTTTGTGCAGATAATGGTGAAAGGAGGTGATGCATTCCATCTATATCAAATCTTCACTAAAGATACTATCATTATACTGCTCTAAGTTTCAACATTGGATCCATTAAGGATTCCTTAATGACGATTGACATAATGATAAAGATAAAATTGAAGGAAACAATGAATCTAATTATAATGGGGAATATGTTGATGGAAAGGGTGATGATGGTAGCAATGAAGAAAAATAATCTGTTTTGGTAAAAAAAAAATTCACAAATAATGTTTCCATGTAAAAAACTTCTTCCATATATTTTAACATTATTTTCCGTTATATGCTTATCTTATTGTAATTGTTATGTAAAAAAAATTGAATGCACATTATGCGCCACATCACTCAGAATGCCAATATTATTTTTATCAATGAAATCATCCTAATTATCCTTCTACTAATGATGAAGATGATTCTAATGAGTATTTCCCAAAAACAACATGGAAAATGATCATCAACACTATTTTATCTTCAACAACATGGCACCTTTAAGATGGTAAGTGGATGTATAATTTATCTTTTTCCCCTATTTCACTTTTGCATGTCACTGCAATAGGGTAATTGTTATTCACATGATTGTGTGGTAGTTAATTAGATTAGGGGTAACTTCACATTGAAGGGTGATGACTAAGACTAGGGGAAACTTTCAATTCAAGGCTAGGAATGACCAGGCCCACATTAAGTGAAGAAAGAGAACTTGAACATGTGTTGTCCCATTCCATGTCAACAATAACGCATCCATTCACTGGAAACACTAAAACCCGACAAATCTATGACTCCACCAAATTAGGGTTTATGGTTTACATGATGAATTGATGATGGTAGAAAGTGGGTGTGTTAGTCAAATTTGAGTCCATAAACCCTCCGATATCGTTAAGGCATGTGAATAGTCAATCCATGTCAAATTTCAATGCATACAGAAACAATTTGAAAACATTTCAACGTTGGCCCCATTCACAGGTCACTGTTGCCCGTGTCTAATCTTAGTACAATTTCCTTATAAAATTTGTATAAGATATTTGGAGAATGATAATTTTGAAGGTGTTAGGCCTCTTCCTACACACCATGGCTAGATCACCACTCATTAACAGTCTATGTATTGATCCCTTTTAGTTTTTGGTTGTTAGTATTTTCAATTGCACACACCTTTCAATCTAGTCAAAGTTCAATTAATGTCTCTTATTATTGTAGGGTTATAAAACCTCATGATCCCAATTCCCATATGCCTCCAACCTTATGATATAATGATAATTAGGTGACAAGTGTCATAATGGGTGATGAATAAGACTAGGGGCAACTTTCAATTAGGTGCATCGTTGGTATGATTAGGCATAGTCACGCAGAGCTCCTCTTGGTTTTGAGAATAGTTCATTCTCTACTAAACAAGGGCAACCACATGAAGGCAAAAGATCTAATTATGCCCCCCCCATCACATCACTCTCAATTTCCCCATATTACCTAATTTTCAATTGTAAAGAACATGTATCATATACTATATTATACAAAATAAAAACATATAAAGATCATATAAAAGATATAAACACATACCTCTTCTTTTCAACAATTAAATATCAGTCATATTCTTCTTCATCCAACTCAACATCTGTAGCAATATCTGGTTTAGAATCGATATTGGTGAAAGGCTCATTCATATCAACATCATCATCAATGTCATTTTCGCTAATATAGTTATCGATATCGTCAATGAGATCATCATCTCCTACATTTGGATGACCAACTTCTTCAAATTCTTCGTCTGACACATCGACTACATGAGCCACCTGCTCCTGATCTGCATAATCATGATCTTCTTCCTTGTTATTATCTTCATCCTCAGCTACATGATTATACTTTACTGGAGTTCCTCTTGAATCATATCTAACAACATATGACCAACCTGCTTTACCAGGTACCTCTGAGTAAAATACTTGCTCACATTGACTTGAAAGAACATAAGGATTTGTACCCAGTTCAAATTCCCTTGTATTAACCATGGTAAATTCATTATCATGCTCAATAAAATTTCTTTTAGGATCATGCTCATGCATCCGTAGCCTGTACCATTTAACCTCAAACAAAACTATTTTAAAGTAATTAAAATCACACTCAATTATATCCTCCAAATTCCCATAGTACCTATTCTCAGTTTCTTCCATATTTCTGTCACTTCTAGAGGAAATGTTGGTGACCTTAAACACTACAGTTATCCCACAATCTGAATTTTTCATCTTATCATCCAACATTTTGATACGATATTTATGACCATTACATCACATAGCCTTGTGATGTTTCAACTGCAACATGGAAAACAAGTAAAAAATACATTGCCAATTAATAAACCTCATATAGGAGTTAGTAAATATATATTTCAAAAATTAAACAAACCAAATACATTGAAAAATTGGGAAAATGTGGGTAAATTTTTTTACTTGTCTGTTTATATTTTAAACCAAAGGCGAAATCAACTTCCCTTGATGTAATATCATGAAATTGATCTCGATGAAAATGCATTGTTTTAATCATATTACTCACCCCTTCCCATGATAACCTACCAAAGTATTCTTCAGTATATTCTATCCAATGCTCCATCCAATCAAGGTTGTTTTCAATGTATAAATGTAAAGCATCCCACTCTCAAGCAACTATATGATAGAATAACAATTGAATATAATTAATTAGCTATTGTTAATAAAATAATAATTTAATAAATGTGTAATATATTAAATTTACGTCAACATCTAATAAGTACCTTTCAAATTCGTCATGTTACCTTTCCCTAATAGGACCTCCCCTTCAAATTTGTTGATGGAGACGAGATTCCAAATGCGAGGCACATTCATATTTTCTACTAATTTAGGTAGATATTGTCTAATATACACCATGCATTGATACACCATATATCCCTCAACCATAGAACCCTCCAGACATGCTCTTTGTCTAACAAAAGCCTTCAGTGACTTCAACTGCCTCTCCACCATCCACATCGACCTTGTGTGTACTGGTCCACATAATTAAATCTCCTCAACTTGGTGTATGAGGTAGTGTTCTTGTGCATTGAAAAATGTTGGAGGTAGATACTGTTGCATTTGACACATTAGTCGGGGAATTTGTCTCTTCCAATACCTTATATCTTCTTTATGGATTTATTTTGATGATAGCCACCTACAAATGTCGATGCAATAAAATAATATCAAGGCATACATAAATTTTCAGATAAAACATAATTTGTCAATAAGTTCCTCTACAAATCACATAAGAAGTACATTTTCCTTATAAAACAATACTTACCTCATGTATTTTCCAAGTACATAAATAATTTGTTTTATGTTGTTGTCAAAGTCGTCTAGGAGAGATAAAGGTAGAACATACTGTAACAAAAACCAAATAATTATTCTTTGTTTCCAAAAAATGCATACCAATAAGGAAATATATTATAAACTACTAATTACCTTAATGAATGTGTGCCAGCCATGTGTTTTAACCCCACCAAAATCACCTTTTTTCGTTAAGATATTTTGTATGTTCGACGAAAACCTCATCGGAAACCTAATTTTTCGAATGAACTCTTTTACAATATTTCTCTATTGCTCCGTCAATAACCAAGGAAGACTAGTATTATGTTAACGACCATCACCATTAGAATTAATAATAACACTATGCAATGCGTGATTAGCTTCCTGGATGTCACAACAAATCTTTCCAATTCTCTCTTTGTTAGTCCTTCCATCTAATATTCACCATAACAATTCTGTTATGTTCTTTCCAATATGCATTGTATCAAATAGATGAACTATTTTTAGGTGCTCTAGTATGGAAATCTACTGAACTGCATCGGGTAACTTTTCATTCCTCGTGGAAGGTCATTCGTGCCTTAACGACATTCATGAAACATAAACAAATTGAAATTAACACTAATTAATGGGACAAAATGAAATTAATACTAATGAAATTAACCAAAGATTTATATAATATGTCTTACATAAATAATTTGCATACCTTGATGATTTCTAATACATTCCAACTTCCATAGGAGAGGTGTCATTCTTCATGTTTTTTTTTCATTTTCTTCTTTACCATTGAATTTTTCTTTTCTGTAGTTCGATAACTATGGTTCTTAGGCAGAAAGTTCCTATACTCATCAAACACTTCCTTTCCTCAACTCCTTGAATGACGATATTTTATCCTTGGACCACAATCTAGGCATGAAAATTTACCCTTTGTTTGAAGACCTACAAGATATATGAATTAATGTAGCGTCAAATTAGAGTTACAATTTAAAATAATGCATGATATTTTCAATAAATATATATAATATTAAATCACAAAATAAAGTAACAATATAATAACATATATTATTAAATCACAAAATAAAGTAACAATATACCACAAAATGTGTTAACCCAAGAGCATCATGAATTGTCCACATATATTCCATGGAATTGAAATTGTTTTTTCCTTATTGGTCTAGAGATGTCATACATATTGACACCAACCCATAACTTCAACAACTCATCGATAAGAGGCTCACATATATGTTCATATCTTTAACTTGGTACTCACCTAATTGGTTCAACATACATAGATGATTAATTATTCTTATCTAGATGTCGCTATATATAAAATAAATAATTACTTCATGCATGAAAACAAAGAAATGAAATATTTTGTCATACTTTAAAGAAAATAAAAGATAATTAAATACCTGAAAAATCATTGCCAACATTGTGTGGTCTCTTGATCAATATCCAAGGAGGAAGGTTATTGTTTATAACAAAAATAGGACACACCGAGTATGTAGAACGTAGCTCTCCAAATGGATTGACATCATCAAATAATTAAATCCAAAGTCTAACATTACAGGTTCTTCTTTTAAAAAATGGCCAGTTTTCTTCAATGTACTTCAATGCATAATCATCTGTAGGCATTCTAAGAACATCGCCTCAATTCTATTTTTTTGCATGGTAATCCATAAGTTGTGCTATACTTTAGCACTTGAACAACCACTGAAAACATGGAATTATCGAAATATCACAATCCAAGAAATTTATGAGGCACCTTCTTTGACTCTTTATTTGTTTGATATCTACTTATTTGAAATTGTGGCATTCATTTTCTAATGTATATTTTCCATAATATATGATATTTTCATTAGGACATGCATCGATATCTGGATAGTCCATTCCAATTTCTTTGATAATCATGAATATTTTTCGGAGCATGCGTGGAAAACTATTTGATGTCGGTAATAGAACTTCACCTAAAAATCTACAAAATTCTAAACACAAGTCAATAAACAATATTAATCATCAACATCGCATCCAATGTACTAATTTACTTAATTAGAAACAATAGCAATATAGGAGAAAATTGAACCTTTTTAAGTATTTGTGAACATGTGCAAGCATAAATAATTAACAAAATTAAATACCTTAGTATCTGTGTCAGGTATGTGTTTTATAAACCATTCAAAACCTTTAGTTTCACCAACAACAATATAGTATATAAAAGATTTGTTGTTGAGCCTTCATAAAGAGGTTGGTGTGACTTCTTTAGTAGAGGATCAACATCATGACTATCATCCCGTTTGTCCTCATCCATTGGAGAAAATGTGTCTTGATAAATCTATGTATCTCATATTACCCTAATTTGAATCAATTAACGCATTCCATCCATATTACAATCATTAATAACTCGACAACAACTTCAATATTCCCGACCTCGTCTATCACCCTCAGAAGGAGAGTCATTAGTACTTGGCAAAATAACTCTCCGTGAGGTCGACATTTGGGGGGCATCGCCTATATATTTAAAAAAACAACATAGAAAAAGTTATTGTATATAGAAAATATAAAATCCCATAATAAATATTACTAAAATTCATTACATGATGATTATTACAGAGAATACATTAAATATTGAACACTCTTACCAAGGGATGATATTCATAACCTCCTTTGGCATGCCCCTTCTCCCTACAATGTCTTCGGGAAATTGTTATTAAAAGTATTCTATTTTTCAATCCTTTGCAATCATAGAAAGGGAAATAACATTTTCCATCGTCACTTGCCTCTAATGCCACTCTTAACCAAGAAAGCTTCCTATCGCTGCTCATTGTGAGAAATCCTTGTCCCGACAAGTAATTATCTTACCTACAACATACCAAACAGTAAGTTGTCAAATTTTTATATTTTAGCTAATCCTTAATTTTAGCTATCCTTTGACATTATGATATGTTTATTTACAAAGACCTACAATCCTCACAATTATTTCTAAGACATTTTGACATGCTTTTTTTATATTATTGATTAACTATTAAGATCGACATGCTCAATTTGTACTTTAGAGTAGTGTGTACCGAATCACCGTGGAAAATAATTAAACACCATTTAACAAAAGTGGTCAAAATTTATCAAACTTGAATCACTCGACACCATACACTAGCCTCTAAGTTGTTTTGTAGACAAAATGCCAATCTTTGAAATTCACCACTAAAAAAAGAATGCCAACCACTTGTCATCCACAATTGGGTTGGGTTGGTTTAAATTATGACATGTTGATTTGCATATACATACAATGGTCACAATTTTATGCTACTTGCAGTGGTCACAGTTTTATTTTCTAAGACACTTTGGCATGTTCTCATTTTTCATTGTCTGACTAGTAGATTTCATCATGTTATCATAGATTTCGTCATAATTTTTTTATATTTTAGATACTCCTTATTAATAGTGTATAAAAAAGTTACATAAACTACAAACTAGAGTTAATCACTAAATCTATAATTGTGTGTGATTATAAAAAATTGAGATAAACAACATCACATATAAGAAAAGGGTATGTGGAGTTTATTGAGAAAGTTGAAACAAATAGACTTTATTTATATTGGAAGAGTATGGTATATAATCATAAGTTCATTTGTTAAAGGTGCTTAGTCATAAGCCAAGAAAGTTAAATGTGTCTAACCATAAGCTAAGATGGTTGAAGGTGGTTAGTTAAAAGTGAATGTTATGTGCCTAATCACGACATATATAACATCTTTATAATAAGGTCATATGTGTACAAATGTTTCATTTATATAATAACGACATATATACCTAACATAAGTTGAGGGTTAGTGTTTATGTATCTTATTGTTATAAACATGAGTTTCCTCCCTAGCTTATATATACCATAACTTATCATTTATCAATATAACAATCAACTTCAAGATTTTATTAATGGAGATTTCTTCCTTCATTTAATTGAATTAGTAAGTGCTAGCCAACCATTAGGCATGCTGCAAGTATCCCAACCATTATTGTCACTGTTATATTATTTTCAATTTATGCAAGTGTGATCCCATTTGGGTACTAGGGATGTAACAAGTGGTATCAAAGATTCAATCAAGCTTTGTTGGTGTTTTTTTGTTAGTTCTTAAAAATAAAAGAGAGAAGAAAATGACAATCAATTACTATCATTTCACCGATTAGGGTTGCATTTCAAGAGCACTTCCATATCTTTATCAATGAAAAGAGAGAGACATTATAGCTACAATTGAAGGCAAAAGGGTATGTGGATTCCACATACCCTTTTCCATAGAATATACTAAATAGATCCAAAAACCAAAGACATGAAATATGGTACTACACATATAATATATTATCAAGGAAAAAACAAGCTACATGAAATTTCGACATTTGAACACAAATTTACAAGTTAAATGAGTACATCAATAAAAAAAACATACTAACCTTGCAAGTTCAAAATCCAAGCTATGTAGATCGAGAATTGGATTTGTTCAATTGGTGGGTGAAGGAAAAAATAAACAGCTCAAACAAAAGCCACGAACAGTGTCACAACTACAACAATTGTGTCACAAAGTCTCTTAAAGTCACGTATATATAGATCAACTAGTCAACCAATTGTTAACACCGACCAATGAGTAGGAAAATTTTTCGTGGCAATAGTGATGAACTTTCGTGGAAATAGTGGCGAACTTTCATGGCAATAGGGATGAAAATCCTGACCAAGTTAAAAAAACCTATTCATGGCTATATCGATGAACTTTCGTGGCAATATCGACGAAAATCCCACCCTATTTAAAAAAACATGAAAATAATGGAAGCATGGAAAAATTTCATGGAATAATCAGCCTATATGTAGTAGTGTTAAATATGTATTTCATTTTTTAGGTAGTTGTGATTAAAATATTAAAAAATCTATAATAATAAAAAAAACTTTTGGGTGTTTTAAGAACTCTAGACACTAATACCTGTGTGAGGTAGGACCCATCAACCAGGAGAATGGATTCGAAAGTGACCATTAGCTTGGGAGAACTCTCTCAAATCCTAGAAGCAGCTGTGATTTCTTCTTTTTAGGAAGAACACATCTTGACAATAGTCATGAACTTATATAACTCTTCGGAAATGATAAAATAACCAAAGTTCCATGAGCTACAAAATGATTTTCCTTGCCAAAATGAAAAGGAAGCTGAAAAATTATGGTCTACATCCAGTGGAGATCTATCACTAATACCTGAGATTAAGGAGTTCTCAATATTCATCTCAGTAGATCCTTTATATACTTCAGAAATCAATCATCCAAAAGAAGAGGATCTGCATAGCATGATGAAGGAGAGCACATAAATTACTATTGATGAACATCAATATTACATTGAAATTTGAATTCAAGAGGTCATCAGGCCACAATACTATTCTCTTCTTCAACACCTTCTGATGCCAAAACAAGTAGGTTGGTTGGTTCTTCATATCCAGGTAATCACTGTGGTAACTTTTTCATATGTGGATATGGGTATGTTTCTTATCTTTCTTCGCACATGGTTGTATTGGAAAAGTTCTTACACTTGAATAAATATTTTCCTTTCATTTTAGGTAGAGTAGGATAATAAATAAAAGATGCATGTTGTTAGTTTAGCTTAAAGTCTAATACAACCTCATTTTATATTTTATTTTTAATAAAAGAACTATGAGATACATATGCATGTTGTTATCACTATAACAATTTTCATATGGAATCTATGTTTCAGGACTTAGTGAGAGGCTAAATCAGTGTAGAGATGCGATAAAATGGAGGACGCGACCATGTTGGCGTTGGAAGTCACTCCTGGATTGCAGCAGGAGCAGAGCCCGATGCCCATCAATTTATGTCACGAATAATTTAATGGGGTGATTGAATGAATAGTGACTCAAGAAGATATTGCTCTAACTCAGAAAACCGGGCTTGGTATGTAGAAAAACAAAGGAGGTCTTGATCTAACTTCAGTCAATGAGTTGATAATAAAATGAGTAGATGGAAGACTTAGTGAGATGAGTGAGCAATACTGCCTCGGGCATCAGGCCTTTCAATAGCTTGAAGAAGAAAAACTCAGAATACAAGATCCTCTTGGTTCTGAGTTTTGGGGAACTGAAGGGTGATTTGACTGGATCCTCCAATTCCAAATCATTCAGCATTGAGAAAATACAAGAACCGATTAGAAACAATGCAACTATTACAGTGATCCAACCTACATCATCCTATAACAATGCTACTCGACTGGATCCTCCAATTCTGAGCTGTTCTAACACAATGTACACAGAGAGGTGGAAAGAGGATGACATTCATAAGGCAAGAAGTCTCAAGTGCCACTACATAACCAGAGAAACCAATGCTTCATCAAAGATTTACAATTGGGAGATAAACTCAACCATCGATGCTTTCAAAAATACAAAAACTGAGTACATATACTCAAAACAATTCATCCAACAGAGGCTTTCTCAGACCCCTAAGGCATGGCGTCCCTTCAGTCAAATTCGAACATAAATCCTTCGTCAGACGTCACCTTAACTTTGCATGGCCTTTGCAGGGGAGGTAGCTGAAACATTAAAGTTCAACCTATCTTGTGCAGGTTCTTTGGTTGGACGAGAACATCAGATCGGCATGGTATTTTTAGATCAATCTGCAAATCGGATGGTCTTGGGCAGACCACCTGCCAGAACTTCCACTCCTCACATTTAATGAGTGAGCCAAGGTTTCAACTACCTCTATCCACCTTCATTCATTTTAGCGAGGACCAAGATCGAGGTTGAGTTGACCTAGTCCCTAGAGAACGCGGTGATCCCTTCTGTAGCTAAACCTGACACTTCGACCCTTTGCGCAATTCTTTCTATCGCCCCCAAGTGACCACGGGCTATGACCCTGTGCCTATCTCCAAAGGCGCTTTCAGAATTTCGCGTTTCATGGATGGGAGGAGGCTGCTCCTTGTGCTTTAAAGCTACAAAAGGTGAGGTGGAAACATAGCCTAATCATGCCCCACGTGCCCCTCCTTGATCGGATGGCCCTGATTATCTCAGAAATATGGTGGGCCCAACTCCTGAGTGCTTTCGACGCTTCACGTCTTGTGGATGGGAAGGAGCTATTCCTTACTCTTCAAAGTCGTGATGTGTGAAGAGGCGATAGGGCCCAATCATGCACCACGTGTCCATGCGGTATGGATGACTGAGATCACTTTCGACGAGACTGTGGACCCGGGTCCTAGGCACTTTCGACACTTCGCGTCTCACGGCTGGGAGGAGTCTGGTCCTCATTCTTCAAAGTCACGAAGGGCGAAGTGGTGATATAGCTCGATCGTGTGCCACGTACTCCTCTGGGATGGACAGATAAGATATTTTTGGTGATATATAAGCACTATCTATCGTGCTAATCATGGCACAACTCTGCTAACCATGATTACCCCCGATCGCTGATCTGCTCAATAGATGGATCCTCGCCGTTGAATCCCAGATCACCCATCTGCTAATACTTAAGTATGAAATGGATTTCTTCTGTGTGCTGCACTTGGTGCTCATGCCTGAAAATGAATAAAATGCATTTGATGGGTTCTTTAAGCCCCATTTCTTCGTGTTTACGCCACGAGATCGAATCTTGGAGAGAAAATGCCCCCTTGCAATAATTTGTGCTAACATTAGGCTCCATGGGGGATAGAGTCATCCCTGCGATGCTCTAAGAACTCGTTTTGCAGCTTCAGTACTTTGCTATTGGGCTATGGAGTCACTTACTAAGCCGAAAAATAAAAATAAACAAAGAACCAAAAGGACAATATTTACAAACAAAGGAGCCGTCCAAGGCTAAAACAAAACACTTCTTCAGAAAATGCCCATTTACTGGGCTGTTGAAAACCTCTTCACCATCCAAATCCTGCAACCTGTATGTGTTATTTGAGAAAACCTCAGAGATTTTGAAGGGACCGATCCATAGGGCATCAAACTTACTATGTTTTCCCTTATCCTATCTTGGCGCATCCCACTTAAGCACCAAATCCACGATTTCAAACTCCTTCCTCCTAACTTTCCTGTCAAAGGCCTGTTTGACCTTCTGCTGATGACTATGAGCCGCGTCCATCACCTGTTCCCTGATCTGTTGTACTTCCACCATCTGATGAATCATTCTGACCATATGATCCAACTCTCCTTCATAATCTTGAAAGAACTTCTCTACATGTAAGGCGAGCTGAGTGGGAAAAACCGCCTCTATTCTGTAGACCAGTTGAAAAGGCGAGGTGCCCAGGGATTTCTTCATTTTCACTCGATCGGCCCATAGAGAAAATTTGAGCTTTGAATCCCAAGCCCTCTTATTGTCTTCCAATAATATTTTAATGAGCTTGATTAGGCTTTTATTGGAAGATTCTACCAGTCCATTTCCTTGAGGATAATAGGGGGTGGAGTGAATTAGAGAGATCTGGAACTGCTCACAGAACTTAATCAGAGGCTTAGATTTGAATGAAGCAGCATTATCAGTGACAATCCTATTGGGACAACCAAATCTGGCTATGATATCCTCCAGAAAGTTGATGATTACTTTGTGCGATGCACTTCTGGTGGAGCCAGTTTCTGTCCACTTGGTGAAATAGTCTGTCGTATTCAGGATCCATCTTTGTTGGCCACTTGAGGGAGGATGAATTTATCCGATGAAGTCCAATACCCACTGCTGAAAGGGTGCTGAAACTACTACGGGCTTCAGTGGCAGTGGTCTAAGCTGCTACTTTCCTGAGAACGTTTGGCATTTGATGCAGGCTATGGTTTCTCTGCAGACATCAACGAATAAAGTGGGCCAGTAATACCCAGCCCTGCGGATTTTGTGAGCTATGGTCTTCCAAAAATGATGCCCCCCACAAAGGCCACTATGAAAATCAAACATAACTTTTTGGGCTTCTTGTGGATTCAGGCACCTTAAAAATACCCCTAGAGGGTCCTTCCAGTACAAGGCTCGGTCAATGAGGCAATATCTGACTGCCTTGAGCTTTAAAGCTCATGCCTTTCTCTTTCCCATTTCATCAGGAGGCTTCAATTCTTGCAGAAAATACAAAATATCTCTGTACCAGGTGCATTCTGCTAGCAATAAGTCACCTTGAGAACCTTTGTTGGACGACTCAACTTGCTGATTTTCTGAACAAGCATTGATGAAGCTGATCCCCAAGGCTTTGCAATTGGATTTAGCCAGCAGCTTGGCTAAACCCTGCCCCTTAACCAACTTGGTGGGCTTGATCTCCAGATCAAACTGCAATATCTTAGCAATCCATTTGCCTCTTCTCCCATCTATGTTGAGCTGTACAAGGATGTCCTTCACAGAGGCCGAAGGAATGTATGCGGTCACTTTTGAGTGTAAGACATAGACTCTGAAAGCTTTGAGAGCTTTCACCAAGGCATAGGCTTGTTTCTTCATGATTTCATACCTGATTTCTGCATCCCTTAATGCTTTACTGAAGAAGGCAATGGGATTCTCTCGCCCTTCCTCATTTTTCTGCAATAAGACCACCACTACTGTATCAAAAGAAGTGAAAGGAAACACTAGAAAATATTTGGAATAGTCAGGACTGATCAACATAGGTGCCTCAGTCAATGCCCTTTTTATTTGGAAAAAAGATTCCCTGGGTTCGGTGGTCTATTTCACTTCATTTCCCTTTCTGAGCATGGTTGTGATGTGTTTCACTAGCTCAACAAAATTTGAGATGAACCTCCTCAGAAAGTTGATCTTTCCTAAGAAGGCCTGGTCTTCTTTCTTAGACCTGGGAAGTGATAGGGTCTGAATTTCCTCCACTATGTTGGGATCAATTCTCACTCCTTTTGTTGACACTATATGACCTAACAGATTTCCTTCCATCATAGCAAACAAAGATTTCTTGGGGTTTAAGGATAGGCCAAACCCTCGACACTTCAAGAACACTTTTCTCAGGTGACAACAGTGCTCTTTATCAGACTTGGAGAAGACTGTGACGTCGTCCAGATAGATCACCAAAAACTGGTCTTTCTCCCTAATGAAGGCTATGTCCATGGCTCACTGAAATGTCACTCCTACATTCATAAGTCCAAACGACATTTTGGCATACATGAATGTGCCCCAAGGAGTGGTGAAGGCTGTCTTTTCCTTGTCCTCTGGCATGACCGATATCTGATTATAGCCAGAAAATCCATCAATCATGGATATCCTAGATGCACCAATTACCCTTTGCAATATGTGTTCCATCTTAGGTAAGGGGTAGTTGTCCTTTCTTGAGCTTCTGTTTAGATTCCTGAAGTCGACGCAAAGCTTGATCTCACCACTTTTCTTCCTTACTGGGACCAAATTGGCCACCCATTCAGAATATCTCAAGGGGACAATGATTTGGGCATCTAACAATTTCTTCACTTCTTTTTCCATGACAGGAAACAACATGGGATTTTTCTTTCTTAGCTTTTGCCTAAATGGTATAGCCTCTTCCTTCAGTGGGATCTTGTGTTCAATGACAGATGTGTCATATGTATTGAGGTCTTCATAGGTCCATGCAAACACATCAACAAATTCTCTTGATAACTCGGTATATTCGGCCCTTTGTTCTTTGTTCAAACTACTCGACAACTTGACAAACTTAGGCTCTTCCTGTGTGCCAATGTTTTACTCAGCTGTGTCAGCATATTCAACTGAAACCCTACCCTTTACTTCCACATAATTCCCATCAAACAATCTTTCTAAAGGGACCAGTTCCCTCAGAATGTGATTGCTAGGCAGTTGAATAATCTGGTGATTAGCAATTTTATTTGAAAATACCTCGGGGCAGGGGTGACCTTCAAGGTCCTGGTCCTGGTCAATGTGCAATTCAGAAAATTCATCGACAACCTGCAGAAAATTCTTGATTTCAAGATCGTCTTCAAATACCTTCCAGTGTCTGACATTGTCCAGTACAACTAGCCTATATTTTATCTCAACATTGTATTTTTTCTTAGGCGGCAGAGGGATTCTGAACAAACTCACCGAAACAGCTAAGGAATCAGCCAACGCATTTTTCTCCCTTGGAATAAAAGAGATGTTGAAAGATGAGAAGAAATTTTTGATTGAGTCCCACACCTCATTCCTATAGCTCCTGAACCGAGGATGCTTGGCTCGATAAGCATTTTTGACTTGCTGAATAATTACCTCATCATCTCCAAACACTGCTATCTTCTCTATCCCCATCTCCTTTGCGGCTCTCAAACCCAAAACCAAAGCTTCATACTTTGCCACATTGTTGGTGGTTTCAAATTCCATCTTGTATGACAGGGGTATAGTCTCTTGAGAAGGTGATATGAAAACCACTCCAGCGCCAACGCCTTTGCTAGAAGAAGCTCCATTGAAAAACATTTTCCAAATGGAGGTGTTTGGAGCAGGTGTCCCATGATCAAATAAGGGTTGTTTTTTGATTTGGAAAGGGGCTTTAGGAGCATCTGTGATCTGCAATAAACTAGATCCCAAATCAATGTCTAGTGCAAAGACGAGATGAATGGTGGGGTTTGCTTCATCAATGAAAATATAGGCTAGTTGGGCTTCTCTGTACAACCTCCTGTGTTCCCCTCCAAAGAATGGAATAGTAGCATATGTGAGATCCATCTGTAGTGTTCCTCCAAGATTTTTAATCCAAGATCTTGACAGCAGCATGCAAAAATTGGGAGGAACATTGGCCACTACAATGTCCATGATCACACTCTTCATCGATAACTGAAATAGAGAGACCGCCAAGTCTTTGATGACTCCAAGGCATTGCACCCTCATTGAATCAAAAGAGTAGAAATCATGATAAGCCTTTGTCACTTTCAGTCCCAATTCTTCCATGACTATTTTGGGCATAAGGTTATGGGAATCCCCTGAATCCATGAGGCAGTTATGCAACACTTTATCATGTATGTTCAGAGATGTGTAGAAAGGAGAGGATGAATCATCTCTATATTCTACCATGGAACCTAGGATGACTGCTGGCTTTTCATCTTGGAGGTTTATTGAGTCCGTGGAAGGCTGGGGGGGGTCAGATTGTAGTAGCTTGAAGAGGGACCTTTTGCAATCTTCATTCTTCACTAGTTCGGATAGGGGTACAGGGATTCTAATTTTCTGAATCTCGTGCTCAAAACTAAAGGGGGAGAGAGACTTAGGAGCTTCCCTTACCTCAGAGATAGGTTCCTTGGCTAGTGGTGAAGCATTCTGAGCTTTATTTCCTTTAGTAGTTGCGAAAATAGATTTAACAAGCCTTTTTGTTGTAAGGGGCTATTCCTGGTAGTCGAAAGTATCATCTTTCTTCTTTTACCGGAGATGGTATCTGTTAGGGGCGTTTTTGGACTTTTCTCCTTTACCCAACTCATTGATTTGAATGCTCATAAGGGATTCTTCATATGCATATTGAGTCAAATGGGGAAAAGGGGAGGTGTCTTCAATGCAGTGAATTTCAGGGTCAAGTTCTTCTACCTCCTCGCCTTCCTCATCAGCAACTATGCTATTTTGGAGAGGGGTCTGAATCCTCTGATCATCTCTGTCTCTGATCCTTTGTTCCCTTGGGGAGGCCTGTGGCACATTGTTACCAAGCCTCCTAACACCTCTATTATTAGTATTCTGGGGGTTTCTGTATGTGGGCTTCCCCTCTAACTCCCACTTCTCCATCCTAGCTGAGAGAGATTTCAACACTTTAGTTACCTCATCCATTTGAGGAGGAAGGGGAGAAGAATAGGATGAGGAGGCTTCAACTCTCCTCCTGGGTATGTCTCTGTTGGCCTTACTCCTGAGTCGGTCAATAAGAAATATATTAGACTCTACTTCTACGACCACGTCCTGTATGTGCACCAGAGTGGTATCTCTCCTTTCCCTCAACATAAGGTAGAAATCAGGATCAAAAGCACTAGCATAAGTGATCTTCATGGAGGCTTCCGAGGGCTTAATCTCAACGTGGATTTTATTGTACATTTTGTTAAATATTTTGGAGAAGTCAGAAACAGACTCTCCTTCCTTTCTCTTCAAAGATCCAAACTCTGTCATGTAATACATGAAGTTCTTTTTGTCTCCCCACTGTCTCAAAAAGGAACTATCTAAAGCCTTAATCCCATCAATAGATCCAGGATGCAGGGCCCTAAACCATTTTCTAGCCTTGCCTTCAAGACTATGGACGAAAATTCTCATCCATATATCTGCATGCATGATAACATGATCATCTATAAAATTGTAGAAGGTTTCAAGGTGTTAGTTTGCAGTTATGTCCCCCTCGCCTGTACTTCTTGAGGTAACCATCTGCTAGAAGGGCATTAAGAGGCTGAGGTAGCACAAGGGGACCATACCTAGCAGCTATTATAGCCTCCATTCTGGTCATGAGGGGATTTTCTCCTGCCATGGGAATATTAGGTGGAGGAGAACTTGGAGGGGAAGGGGTTCAAAAAGGGGATACTGGGAATGAGCTTCCAGGAAACAATGGGGGATTTAGGGAGAAGGCTAACGGGCTTGAGTCAGCAAATGCTTCTCTCTGTGAAGAAGTGGCAATAGTAACAAGAGGAGGAGTGGTAAAACTATGAGTGGGGAAGTATCCTGTGGTCCTAGGTCCACGCTAAGGTAGAGCTTCAAGGGAAAGGGGAGTGACAAGGATTTCTCCCTCCAATCCCAGACCGGGAGGGGAAAACTCAGCAGGAACATTCCTGAAATTCAGGAAACGGGAAACTTCAGAAAAAGGTCTGCTAGGAAACTAAGGAGAAGAAAATGGAGCTTCTACAGAAGGAGATGAAAAATTACCTAGTTTGGTGGTGGAAGTTTCTCCTTCAGAGGCCTTTCCTTTTCTGAAAATCACCTCTGGATCAGCTACAGGTGTAGCTAGAGGCAGTTGTGGATGGGACTGCGTATGTCTGCCTATGGAAGCCACAACTTAAAAAAACAGGTTCGTTCCAGTGGAGTCGTCAGAATGGAGTCTCCAGGTGCACAGTAGCAATCTTCAAAAGCTCTAATGCCTGATGCACCTTCAGAATCAGAGGCTCAATGTCGTTCAATCTCGGGGAAAATTTTCAACTTCGTCCCCAACAGTGGCACCAGAAATGTTGGCGTTGGAAGTCACTCCTGGATTGCAACAGGAGCAGAGCCCGACGCACATCAGTTTATGTCATGAATAATTTAATGGGGTGATCGAATGGATAATGACTCAAGAAGATATCGCTCTAACTCAGAAAACCGGGCTTGGTATGTAGAAAAAAAAAGCAGGTCTTGATCTAACTTCAGTCAGTGAGTTGATAATAAAATGAGTAGATGGAAGACTTAGTGAGATGAGTGAGCACGACTACCTCAGGCATCAGGCCTTTCAACAGCTTGAAGAAGAAAATATCAGAATATAAGATCCTCTTGGTTCTGAGTTTCGGGGAATTGAAGGGTGATTTGACTGGATCCTCCAATTCCAAATCATTAAGCGTTGAGAAAATACAATAACTGATTAGAAACAATGCAACTATTATAGTGATCCAACCTACATCATCCTATAACAACTCTACTCAACTGGATCCTCCAATTCCGAGCTGTTCTAACACAGTGTACACAGAGAGGTGGAAAGAGGATGACATTCATAAGGCAAGAAGTCTCAAGTGGCACTACATAACTAGAGCAACCAGTGCTTCATCAAAACTTTACAATCGAGAGCTAAACTCAACCATCGATGCTTTAAAAAATACAAGAACTAAGTACATATACTTAGAAAAATTTGTCCAACAGAGGCATGCTCGGACCCCTAAGGCGTGGCGTCCCTTTAGTCAAATTCGGACGAAAATCCTTCATCAGACGTCACCTTAACTTTGCATGGACTTTGCAGGGGAGGTAGCTGAAACATTAAAGTTCAACCTATCATGTGCAGGTTCTTTGGTTGGACGAGAACATTAGATCGACATAGGATTTTTAGATCAATCTGCAAATCGGATGGTCTTGGGCAGACCACCTGCCAGAACTTCTATGCCTCACAGTTAATGAGTGAGCCGAGGTTTCAACTACCTCCATCCACCTTCATTCATTTTAGCGAGGACCAAGATCGAGGTTGAGCTGAACTGGTCCCTGGAGAACGTAGTGATCCCTTCTGCAGCTAAACCCGACACTTCGTCCCTTTACACAATTCTTTCTATCGCCCCCAAGTGACCACGGGCTGTGACCCTATGCCTATCTCCAAAGGTGATTTCAACATTTCCCGTTTCGTGGATGGGAGGAGGCTTCTCCTTGTTCTTTAAAGCTACGAAAGGCGAGGTGGTGACATATCCTAATCGCACCCCACATGCCCCTCCTTGATCGGAAGGTCCTGATTATCTCGGAAATATGGTGGGACCAACTCCTGAGCACTTTCGTTGCTTCGTGTCTCGTGGATGGGAAGGAGCTATTCCTTACTCTTCAAAGTCGCGATGCGTGAAGAGGCGATAGGGCCTAATCGCGCACCACGTGTCTGTGCGGGATGGATGGCTGAGATCACTTTTGGCGAGACTGTGGGCCTGGGTCCTGGGCACCTTCGGCACTTCGCGTCTCGCGGCTAGGAGGAGGCTGGTCCTCGTTCTTCAAAGTCACGAAGGGCAAAGTGGCGATATAGCTTGATCGTGTGCCACGTACTCCTCCGGGATGGAGGGATGATATCTTTTGGGTGATATATAAGTGCTATCCATCGCGCTAATCCTGGTGCAACTCTGCTAACCGCGATTACCCGCCGATCGTCGATCTCCTCAATAGATGAATCCTCGCCGTTGAATCCTGGATCGCCCATCTGCTAATACTTAAGTCCTAAATGGACTTCTTCTGCGTGCTGTTCTTGGCGCTCATGCCTGCAAATGAATAAAATGCATTTGATGGGTTCTTTAAGCCCCATTTCTTCTTGTTTATGCCACAGGCTCGAATCTTAGTGAGAAAATGCCCCCTTGCAATAATTTGTGCTAATAGACCATATCTAGTGGAAGGAGGTTATGTCTAGCGGAAGTGCGGAGTTGATGGGATCCGACGGGTCATAGATCTCGGACACCATAGATCTATATTCAGGGATCATTTCAGGAGGAGAACTAGTGTGGAGGTTAATTCTTGAAAGCGAGCCAAAAAGGAAACCGCGGTTTTGGCTCAGGACCATGTGGGGCCACTGGGTGCATTTCGGGGGGAAAAGCAGGTGAACTCAAAAGCACTCCATAGCACCCCAAAATCATGTGTTAAGTGTCATTAAATGTGTCAAATCCAATGGTTACATGTGGAAAAGAAACTTGACGTCCAATCTAATCATCTCGAGACACTTGTTTAGGTACCATTCGCCCATGCAATGCCAAGTAAGTGCTGCCAAATAATGACTTTCGACAGTATCCCATGATTAGTGCTCGGTGAAAACTGTCACTTGAAACACAGGTGAAGTTACTCTATTTTGGGTAATTGACGGTTTATTCCAGAGAGGGATAACTGCAAAAATCGAATCACTCGCCCAATTCATGTACAGTTGAGGGAATTAAGCTCATGTTCCCTGGAAAACCAGAGGAAGTTGGGAAGAAAGATCAAACGGTTTTCAACAAACAAGGAAATTTGAATAATATGACAAAGCTATCAAGTAAAAAGAGAGAAAGGTGGGCTGCACAACTCCTAGCAACACAATATGACTAAACATCTACAAATGATCCATGATCAGGTGAAGAGATTAGGTTGAATCCTATTATGAAATATTTGATCATTAATGGATATGCAGATGGACACTACACGCAAGATGGCGAGAGAAAAAGGAAAAAGCGACAGAAGGAGGAAGTTAAAGCGGGGACAATTAAAGTTACTGAAGAAGACCAACCTAGTTGGCTTGACATATTAAAGGAAGAGATTGAAAAGTTAAGATGAAAAATTCATGATAGGCTAAATCGAGTTCATTTCAGGGAATCTTGTGATTTTGTAGACAGGTGGCATTCGGGGTAAGGGTCTCAAATATTTTGGTTTTCTGTTTGTAATGTTCCCTAGAAAGTAAGAGCTCGGTTTTGGAACGTTAATCTCTCTGTAACCGATGTCTATTTTTGGAATCTTAGAGAAGATGATCCGTTTTTGGGTCTCATATGTAATTTATCTATATATACTGTTGAAAATATAAATAAAAGGTTTGACTGGTCGGAAAGGGGCCTGCCCTTGTAGCAGAAAAACTTTGTGGTTTCTTGTGAATTCTAATATAACCAGAGAAGGTTTTCTTAGATAACTGAGATTCATCATGGTGTTAATGTTAAATATGTTTTCTTGTATTTCGTATTCATGAATGTGTTTTTCTGCTAGCGATAATATTTAAGCAAAAGAAAGAATTCACTTTGCTTGTACTCCTTCTCATATTGATCATACTTGTTATGTGTTTATTTGTTTCTGGTTCAGAATTCACCCATTATCGGTGCTTTGTTTTCAGTAGCCAACCTTTATGTTCTTTCTTCTAGAGCTATGCCAAGAGATTCGTCCTCTGTTAGATGCCTCTAGTCATGGTGATATTTCCTCTTTTTCCACTGCCATCTCATATTGCTTATTTGGCTGAACATAGTGCCTATTTTTCCTTTGTTCCCTCAGGAATACATGGCTTGAAATTTTTCATGACTTCAGAAGTTGACCCCATTTCCCAATGGCCCTGTTCTCTTGTTGGTCCTACTAACCACCTTTAAAAAACTTGTCCTATTGCAAAATCTGACCTCTATGTGTCCATTGCCAAATATTTTTGAGTATTTTCAGTCTTCACATGTTTGAGAGAGCCCTCTCTAGTTGGAAGGGTCAGAATCCAACCTAAAGTTGGTTGAAACAATTACCTTTGTCATTTTTTTATCAACCAAAAAAATTTACAGAGTGCTAACATTCTGGCACCATTGCCAGGGAATGAAGGTGAAATCTTTCTGGGATAAACAACAAAGTTCATATCTGAGAATTGATGGTGAAAAGTATTCAGACACAGAAAGGATGAACATCATTCACCCGGCGACTCCATTTTCAAGAATCTAGAATTCAAAATTTTCATGGCGACTCCACTGCCCAAAGACTCAGTATCCTGAATATTTTATTGGCGACTCCACTCAAGCTCCAAATGTGATTCAGAAACTATACTAGAAGAAGATATCCCTTGAGAGAGGTATGAAAGGACATCATGGGAGAAAACAAGTACCTAAAGTTGAGTTTTTTCCAAGACATCATATTTTTTGTTATTGATTACCTTTTTTCCTTTCCCGAACATGCTAAGCAAGTTGTTATTTACCTACTGCATTCGAATGAGGATCATGAGAATCCTACAATTGTGTATCCTCCTCTTAAAGTTATACATGTGTCTCCTCAGTTTATCACTGATTTTGATGAAAATATCAGATCTGAGCCATGTGATAACCATAACCAAGTTGATGAGCCTCATGAAACCAAGGGTGATATTTGACCTCTTGTACTTGATACAACACCCTTCAAGACTCAACATAGATAAAAACCCTTAAAATTAC
Organism: Picea sitchensis; assembly: GCA_010110895.2. Lineage (NCBI taxonomy): Eukaryota > Viridiplantae > Streptophyta > Pinopsida > Pinales > Pinaceae > Picea > Picea sitchensis. Next base: position 174,571 of record SNQJ01S0000476.1, on the reverse strand, counting down.
CTCACATCCTTCATGATTTTCCTCCAAATCATTATAAGTACCTACCTGTGTTTGATGGAGAACCTGATGCCATCACAGCTGGAAAACACATCCAAGATTTTGGACATTTTATAGATTTGTTTGAGATTGATCATGATGATGTTTGTTTGAGGGCCTTCTCTCAATCCTTGAAAGGGGATACCAAATATTGGTTTAAACACTTGTATCTTTTGGAAGATTGGTTGTTGTCATTGATGTCAACCCTAGTCATGGGTTTTGGACCGCAAGATTGATGAAGGTATTTGGACATGAAGGAAAATTCACATGCAGATACAACATCCATGGATGGATAGTATACATCATGTTGTTTCCG